>PVJC01001174.1:0-99449 GCA_004026665.1 Murina feae
AGAGGGCACAGGCCGGGCTGAGGGACTCCCTCCACCCCGAGTGCACAAATTTTTGTGCACCAGGCCCCTAGTATATACATATCTGGCATTCTCTATTAACTTATTTTTGCTCTTAGAATGAAACCACTAGGTCTTACATGAGACCCTACATGATCCCTTCACATTCCTACCTCTCTAGGTCCCCCCACTCCAGAACACAGGAATTAGTAAACTTTCTGGCATGTACCATATTCCATTTTTCCACAGATCTTTACTATTTATACTCCATCTGATATGTTCTTAAGTCACTTCATATCCTGATGGTTTTTTGGTCTTCAAATTGTGAATTATTTTAAACATTAGAAAAAATAAGTAGAGCATTATTGTTTAGCAAGTTAAATATTTTGTCAAATTTATTTCAGAAATGTTTTAAACATTGAGTATATTACAGAGACATCACAAGTAACTTGTGGAGCTATTATTTCATTGTCTTCTTTCCTAGCCCCACTATTTGAATCTGGTGCATTTCCTTTAATAATTTCATACTAAAATTTCCCCTCTCTAAGTTATTACAATCTCTATCTGAATTTGGATAAGATGAGTTTGGATAGCGGGTTATGAAGCAAAAGAAAATCAAATTATCTATATCTATTCGGTTCTAGAATTCCAAATAGGAAATAGTGACAATTTAGACAAAAGAGATTTATTTGGAACTTAACCAAATCCATCAATTTCTGTGTTTGATGTCTTCAGATGTGCTCATTAAACTCTTCCATATGTTTCTTGAATGTGCTGTTTTTAAAAAAATATATATTTTTTATTGCTTTCAGAGAGGATGGGAGAGGGAGAGGGAGATAGAAATATCAATGATGAGAGAGAATCATTGATCAGCTGCCTCCTGCATGCCCCATAGGGGGATTGAGACCACAATCCAGGCATGTGCTCTTGACTAGAATTGAACCTGGGACCCTTCAGTCAGCAGACCAATGCTCTTCCCACTGAGCCAAACTGGCTAGGGCCCAGGTGCTTTAAAAAATATTCATAGGTATCTCAATTTTGACTATTGGATATATACATTTTTTAAATGTATGTTGTTTAACAAAATGCTATTTAGCCTTCCATGTGTTTGAATGTTTTTGAGTGTTTTTATTGTAGTTGATTTGTAGTTTCATGCCAGTATGATCCAAGGAGATGCTCGATATGGTTTCAATCTCCTTAAACTTATAGAGATTTGTTTTGTGTCCTAACATGTGGTCTATCTTTAAGAATGTCTTGTGTGTACTTAAGAAGAATGTGTACTCTGCAGCTTCAGGAGAAACATTCTGTAAAAGTCAATTAAATCGATCTAATCTAGTGTGTCACTTAGAGTCACTATATCCTTGCTAATTTTTTATCTGGAATATCTATACAGTGAAATAAATGGGGTGGTCAATTTCCCTATAATGACTGTATTCAGTTGATCTCTACCTTAAAAACTACCACCAGAAGTGTTTTTTGTTTTGTTTTTGTTTTTATATATTTAGGTGCTCCTCTATTGGGTGCATATATGTTTACCAGGGTTTTATCCTCTTGCTGTAACAATAACTTCAGTTACCATCTTAGTCTCTTATTAAAGCCTTCATTTGAAGTCTATTTTGTCAGATATGATTATTGCTACTTATTTATTGCCATTTTTATTATTTGCACCTATGTTTCTCTCTCTATCATTTATTCTTATTATAACAGTCCCTTTAATATTTCTTGCAATGCTGGTTTACTGGTGATAAACTCCTTTAGTCCTTTTTTTTTCTAGGAAGCTCTTTATTTCATCATCTATTTGGAATGATAGCCTAGCTGGATAGAGTAGTCTTTGTTTCAAATCCTTGCTTTTCATTACCTTGAATACTTCATGTCATTCCCTTCTGGCCTCCAGAGTTTCTGATGAAAAATTAGCTGAAAGACTAATGGGAAGTCCTTTGTAGGTAACAAATTGTTTTTCTCTTGCCATCTTTAAGATTCTCTCTTTGTCTTTATTTTTTGGTATTTTAATTATGATGCATCTGTGCATAGGCTGTTTGAGTTCTTTTTGCTTGGGACTCTCTGTGCCTCCTGAACTGGTGTGACTTTTTGATTCATCAGGGAAAGGGAAGTTTTCTGCCATTATTTCTTCAGATAGATTCTTTATCCCTTGCTCATTTTCTTCTAGTTCTGGTACTCCTATGATGTGAATGTGGGTATATTTCATGTTGTATCACAGCTTTCTTGATGTCCTTCTGTTCTTTAATGGCTTTTTCTTTTGGTTCTCTGATTGATTTTTTTTCTACCCTGTACTCTAATTTGCTGATGTGATCTTGGCCTTCTCTAATCTACTGTTATTATTTTATAGAGAATATAAAGTATATTCTTTATTTCTGTTATGTCATTCTTTATTTCCAACTGGTCATGTTTTTATAATCTCTACATCTTTTTTCATGCTGTTGAGCATCCTTATAATCATTATTCTGAACTTTATATCTGATAAATTTTTTATCTCCATTTCATTTATCTCTTTTTTTTGTAAAATTCTCTTATTCTTTCATTTGTGGCTTGTTTCTTTGTCTCTCCATTTTGATTGCCTATTTGGATTTGTTTCTATGTATTAGGAGATATGCTAGGACTTCTTGTCTTGGTAGGATAGCCTTATGTACTAGGTGATTTGTGGGACCCAGTGGTGTGGTCTCCATGACCACTAGATATGGGTGATCTTATAATGTCCCTTGTGTGTGTTGCATGTACCCTCTTGTTCTCTAAAGAAGACATATAGATGGCCAAAAGACATATTAAAAAATGCTAATTATCAGAGATACAGAAATTTTAAAAAGCACACTGAGGTAACACCTCACACCTGTCAGAATGGCTACCATCAATAAATCAACAAATAGCAAGTGCTGATAAGGTTGTGATGGAAAGGCAATGCTAATACACTCCTGGTGTGAATGCAGACTGGTGCAGCAACTATTAAAAACAGTATGGAGTTTTCTCAAAAAATTAAATAATGGAACTGCCATTTGACCCACTGATCTCACTACTAGAAATATGTCATTAGAATTACCAAATACCAGTCAGAAAAAAAATATGTGCACCCCTATATTCATAGTGGGACTATTTATAATAGCTAAGATCTGGGAATACCCCATAGATGAATAGATAAAAAAGCTGTGGTACATTTACACAATGGAATACTATGTAGCTGTAAAAAAGAAGGATCTCTTACCCTTTGAGACAGCATGGAGGGATCTGGAGAGTATTATGCTAATCAAAATAAGCCAGTCAAAGAAAAATAAGTATCACATGATCTCACTCATATGTGTAATCTAATGAACAAAATAAACTGATAAACAAAATATATCCAGAAACATAGAAGCATGGAATAGACAGATGAATCTCAGAGGGAAGGTAGGGTAGGGGGAATGGGGATGAGAATAGATTAACCAAAGAACTTATATGCATATACGCATAATCCATAGACACAGGCAATATTATGGTGAAGGTCTGGGGTGGAGGTGGATACAGGGTAGAAGGGGTCAATGGGGAAAAAAGAGGGGCATCTGTAATACTGTCAACAATAAAGATACATTAAAAATATAAAATGTGTTTTCTAAATGTTTGTTTCCAATATAAATAAATGTAATTGCTCTTGGTACACTAATTTTTCAAATCTTCACTCATGTATGTTACTTTTGAACACTTCTGACTTCTTCCATATGTTTCCTAACTCTGGGTACCTTTCTATTTCATAGATTACCACAGGTGCTATTTGCCTATGGTTTTATAATTACTTTTTAAAATGTTGTCTTTTCCACTAGACTTTATGTTCTACATTATAGATCATGTCTGTTTTCTCCATCTCTACATCTTCAATGTAAGGACAGCTTTGCACATTGTGGATATCTAACTAGTATTTTTTCAGTAAGTGACTAGATGAATGAATTAATAGGTTAGTACCATCATTTTTAAAAGTAAGTTATTAATTATGCTTAGATCCTCAGAGTATCAAAGATATTAAAGAAAACTCTTCAGACATAACAGTTCACTTCACACTGGAGACAAATCCATTAAAGCTAGCAACCTTTGAAAGCCTGAAAATGATCACCATTCAAGACTTAAAATTATGTTTTCACTGGCTCATATCTGCTGCTCTTAACAACCCTCTTCTACTAGAACATGAAATGAAGAATTACATACAAGAGGAGAGAAGTAAATGCTGCTCTTCATTTTAAGTGTCCTTTAATAGTAAAAAGCAGTAGAGTATTTATGCAAATCATCATGAATAACAAATGAAACTGTTTTGATCAAAGCTACTAAAAGGAAAACTCAAGGGATTAATTGTAAACCAAGTACAAGCCCTTTATATTGCAACCATTCTTAACTGGATTGCAGCGTGATGAACTGTAAAGAAAACAATTCAAATTTAAGTTTACACGAGTGTGATAACTGAAGTTTTAACAACACTTCTAATTTGGATTACAAAGAGGAGCACATAAACTGTTGTGAAGATAATAATTGACTTTTCCATATATAGGCTTTTCAAGCACGAGGAGACTTTGAGTTTAGAAATGATTTTTTTTTTTCTATCCAACTCTGTTAATAGCATATGGAGAGGAGCAGAACTTTCCCTAAAGTATCTCTTTGGCATCACTTTTAGGATCACTTTTAGGCTGATTATTTTTAAGAGACAGCAGATGTAGAAAAAGCTCTGAAAGCTCAGTAGAAGACAATCCTTTTGTAAGAGAATTTACATTTACTACTGTATAAGGGAAATCTCCATTTGTAAGGGTGTCTCCTTTTCTGAACTTGAAAGAGCAGGATGACAAAATCTTCCAGAAATCCTTATCAATGAAGAAGGTTTGGACTTTAATCTGCATAACAATCCTACCCTTGTTATTGTGCTTACCATTTTTCTTTTTTTCAATCTTTGGGAGAGATGGTATTTAAGGTGGTGGTTTGGGCCATTTCCTTGAGTTACTTAGTTTTTCTGGGTCTCTCCCATGTCTTCTGTTAACCTGTCCTTTATTACATGGGGTATCAGCCAACAACCTAGCAAGGTAAAAGGGAAATTATTTTTCCTTTCTAATACACATAAAACTAAATATTTGGCATAGATTATATTAATGTTTGTAAGTTATACATTTTTTTCTTTTGCCTAGTTTTTGTATATTTCCTAGATGTTTTGGAAAGACAAGAGAATATATAGTTAAGGAAGAATTAACTCTCACTTTCTACATGTATCCCAGATTCATATGCTATATGAATATGGCTATTTGTGAGTGATCAATGGCACCTTACTGAAAGGTTTCATATGAGAAACTCATAACCAGTGCTGCACCAGGATCATCTACGTAATTTGTAGAACCCAATGTACAACAAAAATGTGAGTTCTTTTTTTCAAAAAATATTTAGAGTTTTGAGAAGCTGACAACAGATCATTCAACAAAGTGTGGGAGTCTTTTCAGACTTGCAGGTCCATCATTCACAAAATCGCAGCTTTTATATCTGCTCTTGAAATTCTGGTACTGGCCCAGTGGGCTTAACTTGTGTTTCCTTTTTGCATGAATGGATGCTGATAAAGTGCAGATGAAGACTGGATTAGCTTTTCAAAGAGATTCCAATTGAATTCTAAAACAAGGGTTCCGTCAAGAACATACTTCATGACCCTTGAGAACATGCTTGACCTTTGAACAGAGACAACGGTGAGTGTTACTGGTGTAATTTCTGTGACACGAACCATAATTATAAATGTATTTAAAAATATTTTTTACTGATTTTAGAGAGGAAGAGAGAGATAGAAACATCAATGATAAGAGAGAATCATTGTCTGGCTGCCTCCTGCACATCCCCTACTGAAGACCAAGCCTGCAACCCAGGTATGTGCCCTTGACTGGAATCAAACCTGGCTGACACTCTACCCACTGAGCCAAACCCATCAGGACTATAAATGTATTTTAACTATAAAGTTATATTAATTATAAGATGCCCATTACCCCTTTGTAGAAATTTTAGTGTGAAATAACTGAAAATCATGATAGTGACCAGATTTAAAAGACTTTAATTTGAAAATATATAATGCAGGCACTATGCAGTTGTTTTTAGCTTCCCTGAGCACTGGTGTCATATTACTTTAAACAACTTTCCCTTTATTCTGGATCATATCACATGTCACCTACCATTTCAGTATGAACTGTCATTTTTTCTTTAACTTCTCCTCCCTCCAAAAAAAAAAAGAAAGAAAAAAAGAAAGAAAGAAAGAAAAAGCCTTTTTAAAACTGGTCTCTGTAAAGTACAGGGACAAAAAGAGATGCCCCAAAGTGGTCATTTTTATTGCAGAGGAGTGAGTCCCTTTGAAAAGCAGAAGATAGAATTATGGGTCTTTGGGCCTGACTTGGTTCACAGCTAAATATGAAAAAAACATTAACATAGCAGATAGAGTTGGGCAGGAAGTTTCTAAGAAAAGGATGACTCACTTTGTTACCTGTGATGTTGACTCGTGGTTCTTGAGTTCAGTAAAACAAAGGATTCAGAGTCAGAAACTCTAATGCAAGAGGAAGTTAATTTAGTATGCAAAGTGAAAGTACACTCAATGAGAAGATTCAAGCAGACTATCAGACATCTGCCTTGGCCTTATAGAAAGAAAGTCAGAGAGACAGAAGAAGTGAGCCAGCTGGGTCTGTGGACTCAGAAAACAAGATACAGAAGCAAAAGAAAGGCCCTTGGAGGGTTAGCCCTGGATGAGTTGCCTCTGCCTGCCGCTCCTATGGTTGCAAGTCTCTTGGGGTCCATGAGAGCTTAGGAGAAAGAGAGCAAAGATAACACATCTGAAGAAAGAAGGCATGGGATGTGCTCTAGAGAGCATGCACTGGATCATTTGTCTTCAGGGTTTATATCTGTTTTCTAAAGATAGTAATTTTAGGGGAGGTCTCCAGGAAGATCTCAATACAATATCCATCATCTTTCCAGGTGTGTCCTTTAATATGCTGATTCATCAAAATGAGTGTATAGGATCAAGGTTATGGTCTCTATTGATTGGTCAGTACCAGTGTAGGGGTCATTGCGTCTACACTAGCTATATCTGCTATGGCATTGCTTCATCTGATTTGGCTACTTTTTTTTGGTCCTGGACCTAAAACACAGGTGAGGCTTAGATGACATCTCTAGTTTGATTGAAAGTCTGTCTATGGTCAACAGACCTGATGCTTTGTTCCTAAGATTATTTGATGCTGATCAGAACTGCATTGTCCTGAGGGCTTAATGCAGCGGTTCTCAACCTGTGGGCCGTGACCCTTTGGAGGTCAAATGACCCTTTCACAGGGGGTCACCTAAAACCATCCTGCATATCAGATATTTACATTACGATTCATAACAGTAGCAACATTACAGTTATGAGGTAGCAACAAAAATAATTTTATGGTTGGGTCACAACATGAGGAACTGTATTTAAGGGGCCAGAAGGTTGAGAACCACTGGAAGCCTTAATGCTTCAGGGAGTGGTCCTGCAAGGGAGAAGGAGGCAGGTGAGTCAGGGTGCTAGATGAAGCCAGTTTGAATCAGCTGTCTCAGTTTTCTAATTCTACCTGTCAAAGATTTTTCCTAGCTTCTTACTATCCTGCCTCAACTTGACTTCAGAAAGAGGGCTACATCATGAATCACAAGTAATCTTTTTTTTGTTTTGTTTTGTTTTTGCTGCTGAGAACCCTTCTCTTAGCAGGGTGCGTGTGGAACAGAGTTCACCTCTGAAAAAGTGAAATGACAAGAACAAGGCAGGGCCAGACCATGTCTAGGGGACTTGGTCTATGACTTAGCTTCAGGTCATGGCAGAAAAGCTAAGACAGAAGACCAATCAGAAGAATGTTTGTGTGAGGAGGCAACAAGAAGACAAAAGGGGCAAGTAAAGGCTGAATCAGAGGGGAAAAAAATCATGGGAGTTTTTGGCATTAGGAATATTGACCCTCATGGCTCAGAATGTTCCATGCACATTTACAGAGCACTAGCAGGCGTTACCAAGAAAGGTGAGAAATACAAAAGTAATATCACACACGTTGTTGCCTTTAGGTGCTCCGGATCTAGTAGTCAAAAGGATACCAATAGTTTGATTATAATAGGAGAACAAGCTTAGAAGTATATACTGTGTAAGTGTTGCAAACAGAAAGCCCAGGATTTCAAGGAAGAGGTTTATGACCAAATCTTGAAAAACCATGTCAGATGAAGAATGAGTGGGAAGCTCTTATAGGTAAATAGAATAGCATGAGTGATTTCAGAGATGTATGCATTAGTGTGGTGTGTTGTAGGACTATAGGCACCTCAGGCATTATTAGACATTAGCTTAACAGATAAAGAAAGGTAGGAAATGGAAATATTAACAGCCCAGGTCATGAAAGACTTGTATGTCACACTGCTAGGCTTTGACTCCTGACATATACGATATTTTTAAAAGAAGGCTGATAAGGCAAAGTTGCATTTAATCAAAGGTAAAGAGATCTGAGTGGAGTAATACTGAGGCCATGAGACCAGTCAGGGGTCTATAGTAATAGCTTGGTGAGAGCAGCTGAAAGCCTGGACTAGGAAGAAGTGGCAGGACTGGAGGGGATGGGGCATGTGTGGGAGGGATTTGGGAGGTAAAGACTGTAATTATTAACCAGATTGATTTGTGGTTTAATGATGGGCTTGAGGGGAAGGAAATGAATAACTGTATCTGAGTGGACTGAGAAAGGCAGGGCTAAATATACTCTTCAGGATGTGAATTCATTTTAAGGTCATGCAACTGCAGCAACACAACCACAATGTCCAGTGCCCTAACAGCAAGTTTATTTCTAGCTCGCGGTACCTATCCGGTGGATTGTGAGATATCTCTCTTCCACACAAGCACTCGGAGATCCAGACCGCCACAGGTGCCGCCCTTGTGTCGTTGCGTCAGCCGAGTCATGTCCCAGCAGCAGAGGGAGGTGAGCCTGGAGAAATGTGCAGGGGCATTCCTCACCTCAGCCAAGAAGTAACACTTTCTTCTGCTCACATTCCTTGGGTCAGAACTGGTGAAGCATCCCTATCCAACTCATAATTATACAGAGACTGATAAATGCCCAGAGAGAAAGGAGAACCAAATATTGATGACAACTACTGATTTATAATAAAACCTAAGATAAGGCCAACCGGTTCCGGGGTGAAGGCGTGTAGCATAAGACAGGCTAAGCTTGGCCATAGGAAAACATACAGAGCCCTCACATTATAATAACTTGCTCTTTGCTAGTATCTGTGCTCAACCTGCATATATTAAAATATTCAGTAATTTAATCCTCACAACCATTCAATAAGACATTTTTAATGACTTTTTCAATATTAAATTTGGAAAGTTCAAATGATCATTCTAGGGAAAAAAACACCTTTATTTTGCATGTGAAAAACTGATATCTGGAAGAATAAAATGAAAAAAATACAAGCTTCAAATTATAAGATAAATAAGTCATGGGAATGTTGATAAATAAGTCACTGTTGCATATTTGAAATTTGCTAATAGTTCTCATCATGAGAAAAAAATGTTATAACTATGTATAGTGACAGATGTGAGGTAGACTTATTGTAGACATCATTTTACAATATATACAAATATCAAATAATTATGTTGTACACCTGAAAGTAATATAATGCTATATCTCAATTATATCTAAATATTGAAAACAAAACAAGACCAAACAAAAATGCTGACAGGCTGACAGACAGAAGCGGCCATTCTATGCATAGGAGACCCAAGCACTTTTATTTATCACAGATACTCATACAAAAAAAAGGACAAAATGTATAACATATCAAGAAAAAAAATGAAATTATGTCTCAGATAACATAAACAATGAGCTTCAGAGATAGAAACAAACTCAGAATGGGTTCTAAATCCAGAGCGCTTTCTTTCATCACACTGTTCCTCATGTTCCAGGATGTGGCTCCCAAAGATTACGCAAAAGCTCTGTGGCATTTCACACAGCTGGGCAAAGTTACCGGTATAAACCTCTCCATAAAGAGTGAGGATAAAGGCATGCTTAAATTATTGTATTCTATTCAATACTGACATAATCTCTGTGGCTTACTCAAGAAGGCCTGGGTGGTCAAGCGGGTTTGTTTGTTTTTTAAATCCCAAATGACAATGCAGTAGTATTTGTCTTAAAACCGTAAAGTTGGGTGGGATCAGGAAAGGGAGCAGTTTTTCCCTTCTTGTTATCCCCAAAATGCATATTGATAAGCCTCTATGATTATGATTTGCAGTTATATTTGACACTATTTATCCCACCAAATTCTGTCTAGTATGCATGGCAGAAGGGAAATAGAGCACTCCTCTGCCATATTCTCACAGCTTTACTATATTCATTTAACCTGAGAATTGCACATTGTGGCACTACTTTCTTAATTTAAAATTCAAAACATAAATGAACTTCACTAAATATTAAGAGAGTAACTGCATTATTTAAGCTGGCACTTAGGTTAAGATATATAACCATTGATAAAATTGTAGTTAATGCAAAAGCTAGTTTACTTTCTGGTTGCAGAATTTATGAGTACTATATTAAAATCCATAGGCAAGAATGAAATTTAATTCACCAGGAATTTTTAAAATAGATACGTAATACCAAAAAAAGAGGGATATAAGTTATGAAATTAGGCAACAAAGAACTTTAGTGAATGAAATTGATTTCAGAAAAGCATGAATGAAAGTTAGACTGTACTTCCCAAACTTTGGTACTCTGAGGAGTGTGCAGAGGTCATTTAACTACAAAATAAACACATCATGTTCTTGAAGACTATTATAATAAAATTTAATGATTTACTCTGTATTTTTATATTTCTACTAGAGGCTCGATGCATGAAAATTTGTGCAAGAGTAGGCCTTCCTTCCCCCAGCTGCCAGCACCAGCTTCCTGCAGGCACCCAGGACTGGGCTGGCTTCTCTCTGGCCCCAGCTTTGTCAGGAAGGACATCCAAATGATGACCAGTCTAATTAGCATATTACCCTTTTATTATTGTACATGAACATGACTATATTACAGGGTAAAACCCTGGTTTGCATGACGTTTTCCAGGAACTACAATGGAAGCGGGTCACTTAGTCTTCTCTGAGGATACCAGTATGTGCTGGTTCCCTCTGCTGTTAATGGTAGGGTAGCAATGACTTTTGAGAAACAGATCAAGGGGATTTACAAATTGGAGCAACACAATTTTGTGATTATGTCATGGCTTTGGACTTCAGAGGGAAGGACCCAAATTATTTTCTACAGGTAAAGTAAGAAAAGGCCAAGAATTATCTTCCTTCGAACATGAACTGGACAATAATGTGGGTAAATGATGACAGGTTACATTTAGATGCAGAGTTGGCAGAACATCTAAGAACCTTCCATTTTTATATTAGAGGACAGAGGGCTGGCTGAACCCTAGGCAACAATACTCTTATGACAGCTGCCGTGATGAGGATTTTAGTCCTGCCTACTCCTACACAATCCGTGTCCTGCATTCCTCTTGGCATAGATTTGAATAGTATACTGAAACTGTGAAATAGAGAGACAGATTTAATAATCATTCCACTTAGTAAGTACAGCTGGGGCAGGTAATTAAACAGGTTTTCTCTTGCCAGCAGGCCTAAAGGAATGTAGCTCAGAGTGGTGGTCACACCTCTGGACTGAGATGGAAAGCTAATATTAAACAGTCCTTCTTAGGCAGGTCCATCTCAGCATTGCTGTTCTTAGCAAGTAGAAGTTATTAAAGGGTCTAGTCAGGCTGCCAGAGGCCTGCCAAATCATCAGTCTTAGGAATGTTGAATTTATAGGCTGAAAATGAAAAGGGACTACAATCATTGAAAAATTATTATCATTATTATTCAGGTGGTTGATGTCTGATAAAATATGTTCACTGTGAATCTTTGATATTGTCATGACATGAAAAACTAACTGTTCAAACATTGGGGACTTACTTTCTTAATTTTCAAAATCTCTAGTTTTCTTTGCATTATGAAAATATAGTACTTCATTGATGTGAGTCCTACTAGCCTAATTGTGTGTAGTGACAAAATATAGGGAGATAAAATGTGAACTTCCTTAAATTGCCCTTAGTTAGGAAAGGTTTTTTTTTTTGTTTGTTTATTTAAGGATGGAAGGTCAAAACTGTCTAAACATTTAAAAACTGTATCTCCCATTTTGTTAATAATTTTCCTGATATTTATTGTTCCTGTTACATATTGCTGTGCAATAAACCACCCAAAATGTAGTGTCTTAAAATAGCAAACACTCTATTATAACTCAAAATGTTGGGGGTCAGGAGTTTGGGTCAGGCTTGGCTAGGTAATTCTTCTGGCCTGCAGCGTGCTGAGCTGGGTCACTGAGTGGCGCTTAGCTGATGGCTGGTCTGGTCTAGGGAGTACAAGACAGCTGCTGCTTCCAGCTTGGTTGGGACTAGTGGACTTTTGGGCCCAGCTGTATGTTTTTCCTTCACCATGGAAACTTAGGCCTCTCCCCTGGGCCATTTTTTAAAATAGGGAGTGGAGAGGAATGAGAGTGAGAAAGAGAGAAAGAGAGGGAAACATTGATATGAGAGAGACATAGCCATTGGTAGCTTACTGCACATGCTCTGACCAAGGGTAGGGATTAACCTGCCACCCAGGTACAACCATGACTGGAAATCGAACCCACAACTTTCTGGTGCACAGGCCAATGCTCTGATCACTGAGCAATTCCAGACAGGGGTATTTATTTTTTTTTATGCTTGCTTTTTATTTATTTCTGTAAAGTGAATCAGTTACTTAATCTATTCTTTCTTTTTAACTGATAAAAGCATTTAAGGCTGTTCAATTTTCTCTGAACTGTGTTTACCCACATCTCATATGCTCAAATATGGCATATTTTTATAATGTTAAGTAGAAAACATTAAAACCTGTAAAGAATTTTTTGTGAGTTTATGTGAGTCAAACTGTCAACAACTGCTGGGAAGCAGAATCCCAATGTATTGGGATAATGCTCTGGAGAATGGCGGTTTTGCACCTATTTTTGTCAATTACTATCAAAGGAGGAAACTGCAGTTACATGGACTCCACTGGTGATAGGAGAGGGAGGCGGGAGAAAGCAAAGCAAGGGTAACCTCTGGGGTTGGATAAGAAGTAAAATGATGGACACATGCTTCTTTCACACAGGTGGGCACAGGCTAGTTAACAGTCAACAACTAACAGGAGAGCAATAACAAGGAGAGAATTCGTGGTCTGTGCCCTGGCGCCATTTGTTGTGCTGCGAGGGGTCTGGAAAAAGGGAAGTTCCAAGTTACCCTGACCTTCCACAGCTATGTTATCTTAGATGCAAAAGGACAACAGGCTCAGTAAAGATCGAAGTTGATCTTTGTCAGGGAAGAAACTGGCCTAGGACATGACTACCCACGATAAACTGCTTTTTAATGAAAAGGTTTAATTTCAGACCTGACTTCAGGCCTATGAGCTTGCAAGCCTCGCCACAGAAGCCTTTCCTGAGTTAGCCAGGCGAGCATGTGGCCCCTTTTAGTCCACAATTACCTTTGTTTTTCCAAAGTTTTAAAACTTTAATTAGTGTTTAATTAAAGCAGTATAAGAAAATTTTTTTCTCTATACCCAGATTTATAGATTCATACATTTACTTGAGGTGGAGAGGACGCCCTAGGATATATGAAGTAGAAGATGAAAGAAGCTGAGTATTTTTAGTGCTTTGACTATCTTGGTGACCTTTACTACGTTGTTATTTATGCATGGATGCTATTCCATACATTTAAAGCACATTTCACTGGAGAAGTTGGATTTTCCTAAACTAGCTATTTGTAGATGGCTCCTACGAAAGTGGGGTGTGAAAGCTTCCTAGGCAATGCTCCAGATGTCACAACTTAAAAGCTCTCTTCCTGCTGCCACAGAGACAGGCTGCCTCCTGCACATGCGGCTCCTTTGTTTACTCCTCCCACAACACCCCACGTCTTCTGCTTCTCTTCATCAAGCCTGGACCAGAGGTCATGTTCTTCCCTGCTCAAGAGATGTCGTTTTTGTACTTCTGAGTAAGCCTCTCCCCTTCATTGAGGCTGTCAGAGAACTATTGTGCTAGGGCCTCTTGAACTCTGCCTTCTTATCTTGAATTCTCCCTGTATGGCTTCTGCCCATCTAAGCTCCTTTTGCCAGCCCTCATATATATGATGCAAAATTTCCCTGAAAATTGAGGTTGAAAGATGGTGTGCCTTTTCTCTGATGCTTTGGTATGATTTTTCAGGAAGACAAGGAGAGAGATCTTACTTAGGTAGTGTGATGGTTAATTTTATGTGTCAACTTGGTGCCCAGTTGGTTGGTCAAATACCAGTCTATAGGTATTGCTGTGAAGATATTTTTAGATGTGATTGACCTTTAAATCAATAGACTTTGAATAAAGCAGATTAGCCTCCATAATGTAGGTGGGCCTCATCCAATCAGCTGATAGCCTTAACACACTCACAAAAAAACTGAGATCCTATTAATAGAAGAAATTCTGCATTCAGATTGCCTTTAGATTTGAGACTGCAAAATCAACAATTGCCCGAATTTCTAACCTGCTGCACATTGCTGAGAACTCCAAAATTACCAGCCCCTATAATTGTGGAAGCCAATTCCTTAAAATAAATCTCACTCTATATATGCACATATATCCTATTCATTCTATTTTTCTGGAGAATTCACTAATATAAGTAGCCATATTTGTGATGAAAATTCAATAACTAATTCGATGCAAATATCGGGATAATTTTGCAGAGATATTTCATTTAATAATCTTTTATGTTTATTCAGCATTTTTATAAGTTTAATTTTTTCAAAGGTATATTTATTATCACACATACAATTCCATAGAACATTTTTGGGAATAGTAGTTTAACATGTTGGGCAATTCTGTATTTTATTTTCACTCTTACTGTAGTGTTTATAGAGTGCTATATGAAAGCAGAGGGGTCAGGAGCTAAAGTTTTAAGAGGTTAGTATTTAGGAAGACAATGTCTGTTAGACATCAGTGATTGAGTCTGTAGATCATAGCATGAAGACACAAACATTCTAATCCTCTTTCCTACCCATAAACATATCTATTATATTGTATTTGTAACAAAAAATGTATCAAAGACATGCAGTTTAAAAAGAATGATATCAAATGTGATAGATACATAGTAATGACATATATTTCAAAATATTTCTTAAGCATTCATGTCAGAGTAATTAGAGCAGACCTGGGGCCTTAAATTTTAATCTGAGTCAAAAAAGGCCAAGGGTGATAAAAAAATATCCAAACCTTAATCATTAAAAATATAATTAGAGCATACATCTTTTGTAGTGTCATTGATTTATGTGATTTTAAATTAATGTTATAAATATAGGCATTTGCTGTATTCTAAATAAAAATAATGTATAAAACTATAAACAGTAGCTTAGCTTTTTAAAACATAGGTTGAATAATTACAACATAAGAGAATTATCTCCTTTAGTCCCATTGTGAGACATAGTACCTAATGTACGGTTAATTCAATTGCAACACATTTATTCAGAGCATAGATGAGAAACTCATATTTTCCAAGACATCTAAGAAATCAGAATTATCAGACATTTATCAGTTACCAGTATTATCCCACATACTTGCTCTTTGAAAGAAAGAGCACTTTCATATGTGTTTCCAAAGGGCAAACGGCTTTGAGACGTTTCATATTCTTTTTTTAAAACAAATTATATATTTTATTGATTTTTTACAGAGCGGAAGAGAGAGGGATAGAGAGTTAGAAATCTTGATGAGAGAGAAACATCGATCAGCTGCCTCCTGCACACCCCCCACTGGGGATGTGCCCGCAACCAAGGTACACGCCCTTGCCTGGAATCGAACCTGGGACCCTTGAGTCCACAAGCCAATGCTTTATCCACCGAGCCAAATCAGTAAGGGCACGTTTCATGTTCTTGATTCTGCACTACATTTTATAACTATGAATGGCCAAGTCATTTGCATAAGTGTTAGGGCGCCTTACATTTTTATTGCAATTATTCATAAAATTCTTGGTGGTCATAAATAGTGTATATGCTCCCCTAACTTAATGATTGACTAGTTACACGACATTAAACCTGAGGTTTCTAGAGATGAGCATATGCAAATATAAATGGCTATTAGATGTTGGTTTTATACCAGTATGTTGCAAAAGATTCAGAACCAAATGTACTCACCGCTTAGATGACATTGTATGATCTACGGTTCACCCACACACAAAGGGCATCCTATAAAGAGATAAAAATGGAGGAAATAAGAATAAATTACCCTGTCATTGATAAGATAAAACATTCTGATAATTAGACTGAGATTTGTAATATGCTGGAACAAGTTTCAAACTTGCTGTACACTATGTGAGATTTTCTTGTATTTTGCTTTGAAACTCATACCAGAGAAATCCTATGAAAGTCCTTAAATAAATCACGAGAGAATCTCCATTTCAGGCCCATTTAAGGGTGTAGCCAACAAAGTGTTTGATTTTTGTTGGATCTGCTCTGGAACCTTTTTGTGTGTTCTAGATTGCTCTGATTCCTAGATGTCTTGCTTAGGTATTTCTTCTTGTGTCAGAGAAGATAGTGCTGGTTTTATAAAAGTGTTTACTTTTACATGTGTCAGTGGCTCTTAAACCTGGTTGATCAGAACTTAGTAGAAAACATTTTAACAGTGGCAACAGTCCAACGAAGGAGATTCTCATTTATGAGTGGAGTGGGCATGCATTTGAAAATGGACATGGCTAGGCTACTAGCTATGATAACCACTGGCTTATGCTTATCTCACAGCTCTCTTTAACTATCAAATCCATTACTTATTTTAATGGCAAGAAAATGCTCTATAAAATATGGCCTGGCTGTTGTATTATTGCTCAGTACCAGGAGAGACTGTGTGACATAGTGGTATCCTCTCTGAGTTTCTCCGAGCACCCTTCTTCAATCTGGTTCAGCACCCTGACATTTGCTATGCGAATAAACAATTCCCCACCATCCCAACTACCTCTGCCAACGCTCTACCTCCCGACAGCATCTCAGCGTGTTTGCTGTTTAATCATTCCATGCCCAAGAGCATGTGTGCTGCACTGAATGAGGCTTGCAAGCAAATTATAGAGCTCTATTTGATTATCATTCACAATTGTCACATGACTTTTCTAATTACCTCCCCTGTGGTGGACATTAGCCCCTATTTTTATTTCAATTATAAAATCTATATGTCTTAGTCCTCAAACATTCCTAAGGGATATACTATCAGAATAACCATGGAGTAGTTAGTCAAAGTGCCAGGAAAGCCACTCCCTTCGATGACTTCCTTTTCCCTTCATGGTACGCTGGACTATTGTTGTTGAAAGAGGAGCTAAAGGAACAAAGGCAAATCAAATGCATTAATTTTTCACTTAAATGATTTTCAAAATGTTCTCCTCCAGATAATAACAAAAAGTAAATGCCATATTCATTTCTCTTAGGTATTTTTCAAACACCCAAGCATCATGCCTTTTCACTGAAGGAATGTACTAAGGAACTTGTTTATTTCCTGCAGGCATTCAGATTATGTATTTGTTTAAACAGTTTTATTTGTTAGGTGACTGTTTTAGGTACAGAACTTCTTAGGATGTGAATCAGATCTGGTCATAATAATATTTTGTGAAGGAATTGGTGCTGTTGAAGTTCTTTCAGGAAGCCTTCCATTAAATGTTGGCCAATCTGTATTTTGCATTTTTACAGACAATAGCACATGTCACTTTTACTATTATTACACAGTTTTCCTGACAAATTCATAAAGGAGAAGGTGACAAATACTGAATTTGGCAAAATATCAATATTCTTTTCATGTTCTCTGTCCACAAAGAAGACTCTATGAAGTCATTTTGTTAGAGTGTCAAGTTTTATTGATGGTGTTAGTCAGAATCATTTATACTTTGCAGTTTCCTTGCACATGCCATTAATAGGGAGCTGCTTCCTCGCTTGCATGAATGTTCAATTTCTTTTTCTAGTTAAATAGTGATCCAAATGTAAAATCTAATGCTTAGGGTAATCATGTGAATTTATGATTACAGGCGAATTTATTCACCCAAATGCTGGGCTTTCAGAAATGAAATTGAATACATTATATTTCTCCATAAATATAGGTTTTACAGTGGAGATAGATCTAATATTGATAATCTCTTTATTTAACTGTTTAAAAATGCCATATGCGACTGCAAGCAGCAGAATGGAAATAACTATGCTTATAGCAAATAGAACAGGAAATGAAAGCCAGATGTGCAGAGCTTCGCACTGAAGTGAGCATCGCACTAGTGCCCTAGAACAGCCGCACTCAGGCAGCGGTCCGCAGCCTCAAGGAAGGGATTGGCGTGCACCTAACTGAAGGATAAGGAAAGTAAGATGGAAAAACGATGGCAATTTGCAGATACTCAGAATCTCCAAGAAGGGATCGCTTGAAGACTAAATTAAAACTAACTTACAATTGGGGACAATGCCTGTTGATTTATTTCAGTGATGTTGTGTGGGACAAAATACCTCCACTAGGTCTCATTTTCCCAGTATTTGCCATTGTCACATCTGTATTATTGCAAAAAACAATGGCTGGAAGTCCCTAAAAATATCAATTTAAGAGATTTTTACTTATTCTAGAGTGGATTCTGATTTTTCTCTTTCCTTAGCCTATACCCATTCATTCACCTCACATAGTCCTGGCAAGTGAAATTAGTTAAAGGGAAAATGCTATGGACTGAATTGAGTTCCCTGAAATTTGTGAACTATGTGGAAGTCCTAACCCCAATGTGACTATATTTAGAGGTAAAGTTTTTGGGTGGCAATTAAAGGTAGGGTTCTAATCAGATGGGATTTGTGGCCTTACAAGAAAAAAGGAGAGGGAGATCCTTTGCTTTCTCCATCATGTGAGGCACAGTGAGACGATGCTGTTCGCAAGTCAAGAAGAAAGCCCTCAGCATAAGCTGACCATGCAGACACCCCGCTTTGGACTTTCCAGAGTCCAGGACTCTAAGAAAAATACATTTCTGTTTTTAAACCACACAGTTATGGTATTTTGTTATGGCAGCCTGACCAGCTAAGACAGAAAGCGTATTCATTCCAAACCATACCTATGCTCAGATGACAGGATAATTATTTGCCATTTCATTTAGTTCCCTCACTGTTTCTGCCACACGTGAATATTATAGCAGCCCTGGGTGACAGATCCACAGAGAGGCCTTTTCAAGACAGTCTGCACTTTCTCACCAATCTCCACTCACTTCCAAATTTTTTAAAATACAGGGGCTTCTGGAGTTAAAAACAAACAGGCAAACATAAAAGCCCTATTTGAAATCTCAACAATCTCAATTAGAATAAAATCAAGCAATCTAAGGAAATGTCAGGCACAGGAAATACAAATGCGAGAAATCTTTGAATTTTATTGTACAAAATTTAAATATTCTGGTTATTCAAATTTTAACTCAAGTACCTGAAGGTCTGTATTACTATGCTTGGAATCTGGCAAAGATCCCAATTTTACATATATTTCTAAGAAAAAAGAGCATGGATTTCTTTGAATTAGAATTTGGAAAAAAAGTTATTTACCAAATTAATCCCAATCTATATATATAAAAGGCTAAGTGTCCATCCGTCTGACCAGTAGCTATGATGTGCACTGACCACCAGGGGGCAGATGCTCAATGCAGGAGCTGCCACCATTAAAAATTAATGGCACTATGGACCTGGAACTGACAAACCAACACTCAGCTCCTCCCAAGTGGGACACAGGCCCCACCACCACACTGGAATAACACCCCACCAAATTGTAGCCACTGCTGCCAAGACCCCATGGCACAAAATGTGGTCCAGCCCAGCCCATAAACAGTCGCTGTGGGCACTGGGTAATGATGTCACATAGCAATGCCTAGCTTCCTTTCCCTAGCAACTAGCCTCCTTGGATTTTCTTCAGCCCAGGATCCGACTTGCTTTATAGCCAGGTGCAAACATATTACACTTTAACCAAATGTTTGTGAAGCATTTTCATGTGCCTTTTCTCATTTGATCCTCACAGAAGTCCAGGAGAAGGTAGATAGGAGACTTGGTAGAATCTTATTTTCTTTTCATTAGCAAGATGCAAATAATGATATTAAAAAATTTCTTCTAACTAATTTCCTTTCAATGTACATGAATCTGTGCACCAGGACACTAGTATCTAATATAATAAAAAAGTAATATGTAAGTTAACCATCACTCTGAGACACCCAAGCCACACCCACCAGCCAAACCACACCCACCAACCAATCAGAATGGCTGTATGCAAATTAACCAAGCCAAGATGGCTGCCATCAGCCATGGAGCTAGAGCAAACAGGAGGCTTCCATTGCACCAGTGATGAAGTTGAAACTGCTTGCTTAGGCTGGCCAGTCTTCTGCTCAAGGCAACAATGTTTCAGTTATAGAAGCCATGGAGCTGAAGAAAGCAGGAGGCTTCATTGCCTAACGAGGCCTTCACTCAAGGCAACAAAGTTTCAATTATAGAAGATAAATAACCCCCAGAAACCTGATTCTAGCCAGCCTCACTGGGACATTGGGTCAATGGGAGCTGTGGGCAGCCTGAAAATGGCCCTCATACCTTCACCCAGGCTGGCCAGGCACTCCAGTAGGGACTTGAACCCTGAAGGGGCTGTGGGCAGCCTGAAAACGGGCCTCAGACTATCACCCAGGCTGACTACACCTCCATGGGGTGAGGGTCCCCACTAGGGAGCTTGGCCAGCCTGCAAACAGCCATCAGCCCCTCATCCAGGTTGATCAGGCATGCCAGCAGGTGGGCATCCCTCAAAAGGTCCCAGACTGCAAGAGGGCACAGGCCGAGCTGAGGGTCTCCCTTGAGTGCACAAATTTTTGTGCACCAGGCCCCTACTATATATAATAAGAACAGACCACCTAGGATAAGTATAATTAAGACCAGATTTTTAATCCAAGTTGAATTTTGGAGGTATCATTAAATTCATAATAAAGCCAATCAATTATTACTATTCTTAAGCAACTCAAGATACCATTGCAAATTAACAGAGTAAAAGTATAGAAATTATATGATAAAAATAAACTACCATATTTTCCGGCATATAAGACAACCCCCAACTTTTGAGAAGATTTTCCTGGGTTAAAAAGTCTGGATGGAGACCGTATGTGGCACAAAAAGGAGCCGGCCAGAGACACTTGTGGTCTCCATCTGGCTCCATTGACGATCCCCGACTTTTAAGAAGATTTTCCTGGCTTAAAAAGTCGTCTTATATGTCGGAAAATACGGCATATGCTTTTAAATTGTGACAAAAGTTATTTTAAAATAAAACCATTTTAAGTTTGATCACATTAGAATTTATTTGCTCTGTTTACACATATATTTTTTCATCATATATTTTAAACCTATTCCATGTACCTGTCACCTTGTCAGGCTCTGGGCATAAAAGAAGAATAGGATAGCATCTCTACCTTCAGGATTTTTCTAGTCCAGCTGGTGTGGCTCTTGAGCATCCACCTATGAACCAAGAGATCACTCGTCTATTCCTGTTCAGGGCATATGCCCAGGTTGCAGCTCGACCCCCGGTAAGAAGTGTGCAGGAAGCAGCTGATTGGTGAGGTTTCTCTTTCATCATTCATGTTTCTATATCTCTTTCTCTCCCTTCCTCTCTCTCTAAAAGAATCTTTCTATACAAAAATGTGGCCAATATCTCTGAGATGGAATGAATTGGGAATTTGGACTTAAAAAAATCATGTAGATATTGCTATGAAACTTGTTGATTGCACAATTGAATGCTTTAAATATATTGCCTTTTATGAAAATCAGAAAGCAGATACTTTATTTAACTGAAAAAAAAATATGTACTAGATTATTATTGGCTGCAAACTCAAAGTTAAGACCGTTTCATGAAGATTTTGCCTCTCAATAGCACCAGTAAGGAAATTATACATGTCATTAGATTAGGATTTTGCCAACAAGACTATGCTTTTCTGTCTCTAGAGGTTATCTTTTCCTGACAGATTCATTAATAGGTGTTAAACACAGAGAGGAACTAGGAGGAACAGAGGATTATGGCTCTCATTCTCCTTTTCATCCCTCTCTCTTTTCCTTCATTCTGTAAACTGGGGGAAAATTTGTTTATGCAAGTAGTATTGGAGACTACTTCATGGTTTGATGTGGCTTATATGTACCATTTATTTGGAATCCAGCCTTTGACATCTCATTTTTGCTTCTCTATCCAACACATTTCTTATACTGACCTTTAGTGAGGAAAATAGTTTTGATTATAAATATTTTAACACTAGGGGCCCAGTGCACAAAAATTTGTGCACTGGGGGGAGGGGGTCCCTCAGCCTGGCCTGTGCCCTCCCGCAGTCGGGGAACCCTTGGGGGGATGTCCACTTTCTGGCTTAGGTCCAATCGTATCCATGATCGCAGGTCACAGCTAGCTTGAGAAGCCGCCTGTCCCTGATCGCAGGCACAGGAGAGAAGCGGCCTGCAATCACACACAAGCAGCTTCTCCCCCAACACCTGCGATCAGGGACAGGCGGCTTCTTCAACTCCCGGCAGAAGCTAGCTCCAGGCACTGGAGCCTGTCTTCTGTCTCCCCTGCCTTCTGAGTCTCCAACAGGCCTGGAGCGGCCAGAGCTGGAATGCTTGCGTGGTAGCTGTGGCTGCAATGCAAGAATCCTGGCTCTGGCCTCCACCATCTTTGTTGGGTTAATTTGCATATTGCTCCTGATTGGTTGGTGGGCATGGCTTGTGGGTATAATGGGGTGAGGTCAATTTGCATATTACTCTTTTAGTAGATTATTAGATTAGATAATAAAGCATGAATCTTTATAAACTGGAGGCCCAATGCATGAAATTCGTGTAAGTGTAGGTCTTCCTTCCCCCAGCTGCCAGCATCAGCTTCTCTTTGGCACCCGGCATCCAGGCTTCCCTCCAGCTACTGGCAGGCACCCAGGATCCAGGCTTCCATGGCAGCCCCGGCTTTGCCTGGAAGATTGTCAGGAAGGACATCCCAGTCTAATTAGCATATTATGCTTTTATTATTATAGATGCATCTGTTACATTATGATAATATCATTATCAATATCTACTACTCACTTATTAGGTATTTGTGACATAATCAAATGTTATACTGATAAATTTTATGTGACTATATAGCCTGTTCTTTTAGCCACATTTATCAGATCTAACACTTTGATGAGGTAACCTATTTTTGCCAAAATCAGGGCCTGTATATTACCTAGATTCAGGCAGACCTATTAAACTTGAGTATTACGCTTCTTCAGTAACCATCCAAACTTCTTATCCCACCTTATTATAGGCCCTCATATTCCTCAGTTTTAGCTTTGTTCCCATAATTCTTCCAATAGATACTGATAAAATAAGTTAAGAACTGTTCACTAAGGAGCTTTTTTTCCCCTTGGCACATTTTGGAATCTGTTCCTCCACTCTGATGAAGCAAAATATTAGGAAATTGTTAGAAGGATAGTATACAAGTGCAGGATGGGCTCTGAATCTTAGTTCTCAAATTCTTGATTGTTTTGATCAGTTAGTATATAGTTTATAGTTTATATACTTGGATTGAAAACACTTCATCTTGGCCCTGGCCAGTAGTTCAGTTGGTTAGAGGATCATTCTGACAAATCAAGGTGGTGTGTTCGATCTGGTCAGGGTACATATAAGAATCAATTCTCTCTCTCTCTCTCTCTCTCTCTCTCTCTCTCTCTCTCTCTCTCTCTCTCTCCCTCCCTCCCTCCCTCCCTCCCTCTCTCCCTCCCCTCTCTCCAATAAAAGGAAAAAGAAAAGAAAAAGAAAAACATTTCATATTTGTAAAGTTTGTAGGAAGAAAGGGCTTGGAAAACAGGTGTCCTTGGTTGTGGTCATCCTTTGCAATTATCTTTATGGTTTGGGAAAACTCACTTTATCTGTCTGCTTCTTCATCTGTAGTTAGTGCTTCTAAACTCTATTAATGACAAGTTGTACTTTCCCTGACTCTTTTCCTTCTTTCCAATTTCCAAGAGCAGTTGAAATGAGCTAACCCTCCTAGTTCAGTTTAAGGTTTATAGTAATTTAGAGACACACGCGGGGCTCTGTGCAGAAGCAACCAGCTTGTGCAGCATTGCTCACTTTGCTCCCCAGATGGGTGAGGCATTGCCGTTAGACAAATTCTCAAGCAATCTGCTAGAAAGAACATCTTAGATATCACATGTAGAAAAAAAGATGTTAGACCTTCAGACATTCCTGCTGGTCTGTGTTATGGTTGAATTTAGTGTAAATATTGGGTTGTCTTTGTGCATATAAATGATTTAGATCTCTGTTTTTATTTTTACTGTTTGATTACCTCATTCAAGTTAGCTAAAATCTCTGTATGAATGGTCACATTGAGGGTCTTTGATGCCATTTTAATCGCCTTCATTTCACCTTCCTTTTTTCTTGCTTATATTCAGTATAGAGTAACCGAATTCTGGGGAGACAATTTGTTAGTAATTTTTATAGGCTGGAATTTACTTCATTGTTTTCCTCCCTTTGTATTATAAATTTACAAAGAACAGACCACAGTGGACAGTTCTGGTTTCTTTGATATTCAAAATTTAAAACTGAGGTGACAAGAAAATTATTTTGTGTGTATACTTAATGTTACTGCATAATTAATGCATTCTAGTTAAAAAGGAATATAAAACATGTGCATTAGAATATTCAACTAACTCTCTCCTTGTGGTAAAAACCAAGCTTTTGATAATTATTTTCTTTGTGAAAGAGAAGAAAAGAAATCCAAGCATTACTACTATTGAATTATAAAACAACAAACTATCTCTTTTCCTGTGGCTTTCATCCATACAATTTACAGTGCAAATGCAATTTTTGGTACACAAATGTTTCTATATTGAGAGCTGTGTGGAAAATAGAATGCCTAGTTCTCATTTTCTTGCCAAACAAAGAAAACAAAATCCTTCCCCATCTTCTGCATTATGTTAGTGCCAATAACGCCTCTTTGATGGCAGCTTTGTGTCGTATTGTGTTTTTGCTTTTAATTAAGATATATTGGGTAAAATAGTGCTTCATTGTATTGTACAAAACACTGAAGCATCGGCTAATTACAGCCTTCAGTGGGATTCGATGTAGACCTCATGTTACTGTCTCATGCCCAGTTTTTTTTTTGTTTGTTTGTTTTTTGTTTTTTTTAGTGTTTAGCAAAGTGTTCTGATACACTTTCTCCTGTGGTTTTCTTTTTTAGATTTTCTTCACCCAAATGAAAAGCAAAGACCCCTACCCCAAATGTTAATCAAATGGCTACCTCACTTGTTATAAAGTTTTTATTTAAAAATATTCTTACATTTTGAATGTGAAAATTCATTTTTGTTCCATATGGCCCCTTTCATACTTGTTTTTAGAGGGCTTACTTTTCACAGAAGGCAAAATTCTAAGTTACAGAATGCAGGTTGGGAGCTAGACAAGTATAGAAGAAATGTCACTCTCATCTTCATTTAAACCTGATTAACCTTTTTAATTTAGTCATTAAATTTTATTGAAAATGAACTAAATATACTCATTAGTTGTAGAAAGAGAATGGAATCAATTTAGACATTAAAATAAAGTGTAAAATATCCAGAATTTCTAGGTAAAGATAAAAGGGTAGGAGGTTCATTGCAAACCAATTATAAGGGAAAAATAATATTATTCATATTGAAAATGTAATTTAACCAATGGCAATCAATTGGAGTTTGCAATAATGTGATAAGACTCACATAATGCCTAGTATGTATCTTTTCAAAAAAAAGATTAAATATTTGAAAGTTGATTTGACTAATGATTATAGCTAATATTTTATTGGGGTTTCCTTGATTTCTGAATGTAGGGTATGATTGGGGTGAGTGGGTCAAAAGATAACTTTACCTCCTTTTATATGACCTTAATAAAATATCTTCAACTATAAATATGATGTACACAGTGTGTTACAGAGAAAATGTCCATTGAATCAAAAGAAACATTTAGTGTACATTTTAAAAGGAATGATATTAATAACTGTGAAAAGTTCTGTTTATGTTCTTTCTCTGACCCTGCTTCTAGATGCCTGCAATTTCTTTTGTCATGAATATTCTGCAAACATTATTAGTGTTCATACAAGTATCTAATCTTTTGTTGCATTGGGTTAAAATGGTAATTATAATTGTAGTAATTGCCATTTTCATTCTGCATGCTAAATACAATGGAGTCTATTAAATTATTGCCTGAAATTGCATCATGTTTAATAATGTATTTTGAAAGTTGGTTTTGCCCACGGCAATAATAGTGATATGCAAATATATATGCTATGGAGTGCTTACTATGTGTCCTTACTTGGATCATCTCATTAAATTCTTATAACTACCTTATAAGTATCATGTGGATACAAATGACTTCTTGTTCTGTTCCAGGAATACTATGTGCTCTTTATAGAATTTCACATAGAATATATACATCACCTCCCTCTTCCCCTAGCAAGCAGGGGCTTTAAAAATGAGAAAACTGAAATTTTGAAACTGGCATATGGGGTTTCAAAGTCATGCAGCTTGATTCCAGAGACTGTGGTCTCAGCCAGGATATAATGCTTTCCTTTGTGGATAACGCATTACTTAAAGAAAGTACCTCTCTTCCTGGAGATTTCTGCAAAGTCAACAGTGATGCATGCAAGTGCCCATATGCCATTTGGAAAATCAACGCGAAAGCACAACACTGCATCAGAACTTTGGGTAAATGGTACAATAGGTATTTGTTTCACAGTCCTTGGATACTTTTCAATTTTAAAATTGAAGTTAGATGAACCCTAGGATGGTTCCTTTATTTTACTCACGTGAAAGATTATGAACTCAACATGGGCTTCAAGGTCCTGCATAATCTGGCTTTCTATTCATGCCTAGACCTTACGTCTAATTACTCTTTCCTTTGCACACTCTGATTTAACCAGTTTGTCCTGCTGTTTTTTCTTGAATATGCCAGAAATGATCTTTGATTTCCAATATACCTCTGCTTGGAATGCTCTTGTCCCATATATCTGCATGACCACAACCTGAACATCTTACTCAAATTTCAATAGCCTATAATGTGAAATGCATTATGTACAACTTATATAAATATAGAAATTAAACATTATATGTGGGCATCACTAGAGGATAGTTCTGGTTTCAACTTTCCCACAGGGCATTGTCCTCAGCAAATATCAATCTTAGTTCTTGTTCAGATTTTGTTGGTGTTCCTTCTTTTCATGCCATTCTCTGAGGCACCTCTGAATCTAACGGCCTCTATGTTTTTTCATATCAGAGAGAAAATCACACTGAGGCTAAAAGTTAATTGCAGATGCACATCTTTCATCATACTTCCTTTTGTTAGGATGTTTTTCATTATCCAAATAATCATCCCAGTTTCCTAAAACTACACTCCTTGGAAAACATTTTAAACAAATATGTTGTGCAGTACTTGAAATAATGGCGACCACCCTTACTCTCTGAAGTACCAGAAAACTCTCTGAATTAAATATTGTCAATATGTAATGTTGTCACCAGAAAAACTAAAGATATTTCATATCACTTACTGATTTGATTTGCTAAGTTGTAGATTTTTTTCAATGTTTGTAATACAATTTAATCACCTTCACCTGAAAAATGTTACAATCATCTTTTTTTCTTAAAACACATAGTAAATTTAGACAGGTTTTGATAATAAAAGTAAAACAAAACAACAGCCCAAAGAGAAAAAGACATTTTGTTATCACAGTAAATTCTCTTATGTCTTCCTTTTAAGAGAGTTATAGCACAAGAATGATGAATTACTGGAGACAAAGAAGGACTAGAACTACTGGAGAGGAATAAGAATGGGAAAAGGTACACCATCATTTATTATCGCTAGCACTTGTACGCTTGTATAATTGCAAAAGAGAAAGTCTGTAAATGAACTGGTTTTGGGTATAAAGCAAAAATCCTTTTCTGTATAGAATGAAATTTAAGTTGGCGGAAAACATTATATTGAATCAGAATTTAAATAATGCTTTTTTTCCTCAGGAATCAGGCTTTAACCTCTGGGGAACTTTTCATAAGTATTAAAGACATTAGTCCTCCTAGGTCTCTTACTTCCTTTAGGTTTAATTATTGGGATTGGCTGAATATTATACCCTGAATTCAGTATTATTTTCACTTTTAACCCTTCTAACTCTACATGTGGTAAAATGCAATGATTTTCATCTAAGTTGGAGGAAGGAAGAAAAAGAAGGGGCCCAGGACACGAAAATTCATGTACTTGAGAGGGATATCCCTCAGCCCAGCCTGCGCCCTCTCCCAGTCCGGAAGCTCTCAGGAGATGTCCGACTGACGGCTTAAGCCAGCCCCATGGGAGCAAGCCTAAACCTCAGTCTGACTCCCTCTGTGGGAGGCAACTGGGTGGGATGATCAGGGGACAGTGCCAGCTAGTGAACAGCCAGCCCTGCATTCCCCCGATTGCCCCTCCGCTGCCGCTTGTTGCCCCTCCCCCCCCCAATCGCTGTCCCCTCCCTCTGCCTGCTGGTACATGCCTTGGCTGGCCTGTCACCACCTACTTGCCAGCCCCACCCCCCCCACCAACAAGTCATTCTACCATTCAGTCAATTTGCATATTACAATTTTATTATATAGGATGTTAAGACTATTATTTTGTAGGTTCCCTAATTAAATAATTTTATGGGAAATTATTCACTTCATATATAATATAAAATATGATGATTAGTTAAGCTCTTTTCACTTTATTTTATTTATAAGAATCAGCAAATACACACACACATACTAGGGGCCCGGTGCACAAAAATTTGTGCACTCCGGGGGGTCCCTCAGCCCGGCCTGTGCCCTCTCACAATCTGGGGCCCCTCGGGGGATGTGCCTGGCCATCCCGGGTGATGGGCTGATGGTTATTTGCAGGCTGGCCAACCCCAGTGGGGACCCTCACCCCATGGGGGTGTGGCCAGTGTGGGTGAGGGTCTGAGGGCTGTTTTCAGGCTGCCCACAGTCCCTTTAGGGTTTGGGTCCCTACTAGGGTGCCTGGCCAACCTGGATGAGGGGCTGAGGGCCATTTTCAGGCTGCCCACAGCTCCCATTGACCCAATGTCCCAGTGAGGCTGGCTAGAATCAGGTTTCTGGGGTTTATTTATCTTCTATAATTGAAACTCTGTTGCCTTGAGCAGAGGCCTAGTCAGGCAACAAAGCTTCCTGTTTGCTTCAACTCTGTGGCTTCTATAGTTGAAACATTGTTGCCTTGAGCAAAGGCCCAGCCGGCCTAGGCAAGCAGTTTCAACTCCATCACTGGTGCAATGGAAGCCTCCTGTTTGCTCTAGCTCCGTGGCTGCTGGCTGCCATCTTGGCTTGGTTAATTTGCATACAGCCACTCTGATTGGCTGGTGGGCATGGCTTAGGTGTTTTGGAGTGATGGTTAATTTTCATATTACTCTTCTATTAGATTAGATTCTTTTAGAACTAAAGGTAGCTGCTGCCACTAAAGAACGTAGTCTGTATTATTGTCAGAAAGTCTAATGTGTTCTTCTAATCTGTGCATTTTCTATTTGTAGGATTATTAACATGGAGTACGGTGAAAGTAGATGGGACAAAACCATTTTAAGAAAGTAGAAGTTTAAATATATAGTCATTGATTCTCCCCTCCCTAAATAATATGTAATACATAATAATCTCTGACTAGATGGCTTTATAAATCAATATACCCTATTTAATTTACTTTCTAAATTTTTCACACAATTTTCTTACAGTAGGATATAGAGAAGTGTAAAGATTACTCATATATAGTTGACTGTAGGATTCTCTTGGCTTCTCAGTGAATAATGTTCTACATGTAGTGCATCTGGATATAAAATTTTATCGTATTTCATTTTATCCATAGCATCCTTCCTTACAAAATGTTTATTACATAACTATCTATAAATATAGCATAGTACTAAATGTCAGGGCTCCAAAAACAAGTTCTCGATGGTCTCTGTCTTAGAGCTCATTCCCATATAATGATATAGATCTTAATAAGTACTTGGGAAATTAAAAGAGGGATAAAATTCCATGGGATGAAATAATAGGAGAAACTTTAATGATAAATGAGTGTTGACCTGCATTGTGAAGAAAAGGCAGATTTTAGCTGAGCATAGAGAAATATGAGGGACATTCTAGAAAAGACATAAAGTGTGAGCAAATATTAAAATCAGGACACACACAAAACTATTTTCAGGGAAAATACATTAGGCAGTTTTCCTTGAATAAGTGTTTGATTAGGAAACTGATAAGAAGTAGGTACACTTAGACCACTGTAAGGAATTTGGATTTAGTCCTAGGAGTAGATGGGGATCAGTGACTATTTTGATTGCATAAAATAGCATTTTATGTGTTATTTCTTTAAGCAGGAACTTCTTTCTCAAGTAATTGAAGTACTCCGCTTCTCTGACTAGTTTTGAAAAGGCTCGTCTCTGCCTGCCTTTATATTACGTTGTCCAATTATTATTCACTTAACTTTTAGTTTGCTTTTAAAAGGCAGTATCTTTGTATGTCATATTATTTGCTCTTACCTAACTTGCAGACTTCATAGTAATTCTAATTTGTTTGGTAGAGAAAAAAAGAGATAATGAGCACCTCTTTTCTACATATAGAATGACAAATTAGAGTTGACAAATGTGAGCTTACAAATAGTGGCATTACATTCTTTAATATATTAAGTTTCACTTCACTTAGAATTTTCTTTCTCAGAGACTGAATGCATCTTTGATGGCACTAAGAAAAGACAAAGAAACACAAGCAGCCAGAAGGATGGAATCTGGTCTTTGGTTTTGCTAACCTAGCTGTGACCACTCATCAAAATTTCATGTACAGTCTCTAAAGTCATTTGAAGTTCACCAAATCAAATTACCTCTCATATTACTTCTTTACCTATCCTAACATTTTGTTCTCTTTACAAATATGGCATGATCATATTTCCTATTGCTATACTTGTCTGGAGAGAGACCTACATTATATCCAATCCCTTCATCCATTGGTACATTTAACATAATAAATGGCAGGTCCACCTATGTGATCATGGATAAGGTTACTACTAGAAACTATGTCTTCTTTTTTATCTGGACTTCAAGTGAACTATAGAGTGCCCTTAAAAATTAATAAATTGAGATATTCTTTCCTTTCTTTTAGAGTTTTGTTCTAAAACCTATAGTCTGTGTGATTTTTGTTCTTACCCTTAAAGGATGAAGATTGTTCTAAAATATTTCACTAAAGAGGACAATTCCATGTAAAAGTCAAAATTATAAAAGTTTAAGAGACTTTTTTTAAATCGAAGGTGATTAATCTTTAATCAGCAAATAACCATCATGTATTGTTTGGAGAATTTCAGTATACTGACATAACAGCAATGGGAATTCCTCCCTGTATCTTCCTCCCTGTTTTAGAAAATTCATTAAATCTTTTAGTTTTCTTCAGTGTTTGCCTTGCTTGAGCATGCTTGAAATGAGGGTTGTGGATACTTCCTTCTATTATATTTCAGAATTAAGCTACCCAATAGCCTATATCCATTGACTCCTTTGGACCCAGGAAGTCTGCACCATTTATGAAAAACCTACATATACATTCATGCTGAGCTCTATTTTGTCATCTCTTTTATATTGCATTAATAATTGTGACATATGACTACCTAGTTTTTCTATATGCAACTAATCTTTACCTGTAATTAGTTTATTTTGCTACAATTACATAGTAAATAATATAACCAGGAAAAGAACAAAGCTAACATCCTAAAATATTCTTTGGTGATTATATAAAAACAACTCTGAGATAATAATAACAGACAACATGAGTTAACATGTATTGAAAAATTATGATGTTGCAGACACTGGGTTGAGCACTTTATAAGCACTGTCTCATTAAATTTTCAAAACAACCTTAGTGTAGAAATTAAACTGTACCTGTTTTCAGATGAAGGAACTTTTACACATAAGCTAATATAATAGAGTATGAAAATAATTCCAAGCTGACTGCAAAAACTATTATTTGCCCTTAATAATGTTAACTTTTTAAGTTACTTTATAATACTAAACAAAAATAACCAATTAATAATATTAAGTTATAAGGTTTGGATTTCATGCTGTTTTTAAAGCAAAAGAAAAATAGTTTTCTATTAATTCTGTTGTGATTCCCAGTAACAAACACTTCTTTATTCTCTGACAAAAAAGAAAAATGTCCGACCAGTGCTCCTGTAGAGTTTATGGTTCCTTAAGTAGAAAATCTCTGACCTAGACTGGAGGCTCACTAAGGTCACTGATGACAAATGGGCTTGTCACACTGGGGTGGAAGAAGTAGGGAGTTTATATCTGGAAGAACATGGAATAGCCAGAGACAGCCAATGACAAGTAGAGAAAAAGACACATTGCTGGGGTATCCCTCCTCCTTGCTCCCCAAAACTACTTGATGTGTTTGTGACAGAGGCCTTTGTCATTGAGCTTGGGAAGAAAGAAGTAACGAAGAGATGATACAGATTATTTCTTCCATTATAAACTTTGGATCTGCTTTCTACCCAAATGCAGCCACCATCATAATTCTTCACAGAAATTCTTTCTTCTTAACATGATTTTACATGAAATAATTTGAACCTTACTCAATCATTTACTATATTTACACAATCATTACACAATCATTTACTATATTTACACAATCATTACACAATCATTTACTATATTTACACAATCATTAACATATTTGTGGATTCTTTGAAAATGTTCGTTAAGTATTAGGAAGGGAAACTTATACACTAAAAAACCAAATAATGTAGAATTTTCACAAGGGCAAAAGCAGGACCACTAATATAAGCAAGTATCACATGATAAGTTAAAAAGTGTTTACATTAGAGATTAATCTAAATAACCTGATTTAGATATCAAATAGAAAAATTAATGATAATCTAGTTAATTATTGCAAGCTGGTCATCAGTGTTTCAGCTTTATTTGGTGTTGAAATGCTGCAGGATTCAAAAGGATCTTAAAGATTATATTAGGGTATGTAAACATGACTGAGGCTCACAAATTCTCATATAGTATTTTAGGATATTTTTAATGGAAAAGGAGGAGATGCTTTGATTGGAATAATGTTTGAGAACATAAAAGATAATTTAAACTAATAATGAAATGTGATACATTTAAGATTCAGTCATTCAAACTTTTTTCAAGTTAGTTGCTATTTAGTTCGGTCTTTAAAATGTTTGAGTAAGCCCCAAGAGATGCAGAACTAAAACTAACCACTTCATCATATTACAACATTATTCAAGAATATATAAATTCAGAGTATAAGTTCTTGTAAGTATTATTCTTTCTAATATTTTTTATCTCATAGAAAGATTATTTGTCCACAAACTACAGGTACCTTGAGTTAAAAACTTAACAAAATAAATTGCTTGGTATCCACAGAAGACCATATCATACTGGGAAGTATATTTACAGTAAGTAAATAATATTAGCTACATTAGGCTTATTCAACATGTGAGAAGACATGAGATGACAGAACAAAAATATTGTATCGCGTGAGATGTGATAAAACAGGAAATAAAACTATAAAATATTTTATAAATATCAGAAAGTGTAATTGAACAAAAAAGGAAAGAAGTAAGCTGTCTGGTGTGAGACTTGTTCAGTAAATGGTATAAAATAACATTGAAAGCAGGGAAAGAGAAACAATCTCATTATTACTGGGAAGAGGAAGTGAAGAGTCCCACATCCCAGAGCTGAGATGAAACAGGCTCTCTTGGAATGGCTGCTGAGAACAATGCGGGCTTGCCATGGTCAGCCTTGGCACCTCCGCATGCAGGAGCTATCTACACAGGGAGGAGCTTCAGAGAAGAGCAATAGATAAGATTATGAGAAAAAGGATGGAAAGAGTGATTTGTAAGCAAGATTGAAAGTACTAAAGATTTTTGCAAGTTCTAAGGAACAACAAAGTTAGAAAATGATACTCAAATAAATAACAAGTGTCAAGAGTAATTACTAAATGCATTTGAAGGGGATAAGAGGATGAAATTAAATTTAAGGTGCATATTACATGTGGGAGATTTCTTTGTAAAAGGTATAACTTCATGGGAAAAGCTACCTCATATTTAAGGTCCCTGTGAACTCAATCTAGAGGACTCCCTGAATGAACACCTGGAAATGATAGACCCAGAAGAGCAGGTCCATAAGCCTTATACACTTCAGAGTTAAACTGCAGCTGCTGTTTGAATGAATTGGATCTGCCAGGTCACTACTAACAACAGAATCAAAAGCATAGTCAGGACTTCTGGTCAGCTGCACAGGCGCAGAGCTCACTAAAGAGTTGGTGACACCAGAGACTGAGTAGAGACTGAGAACCTGCAAGAGATCCTGGGGAAATGTGTATAGATGGAGAAAATGTTTGGATAGATGGAAAGTTTGTTTTATCAGTTTGATGGATTCAAAAAGGGCACATGCTGCCACTAAATTGGGCTCTTCATGTTCAGAGAGGAGAAGATTTGGTAAGAGAGAAATGCTTTACATAAGAAAATCCTGCTAGAGAGAATATCCACATGCATATCTACACTAATAAAAGAGAAACATGCAAATTGGTGTCACTCTGTTACACCCCAAGCCACACCCACCAGCCAATCAGAGTGACTATATGCAAATTAATCCAACCAAGATGGCAGCAGGCAGCCATGGAGCTGGAGCAAGCAGGAGGCTTGGTTGCCCTGGTGATGGAGGAAGCCAAGCTTACTGCCTGCCCTGGCCAGCTGTGGCCTTTGTTCAAGGCAACAAAGTTTCAATTATAGAAGATAAATAAATACCAGATATCTGCTTCTAGCCAGCCTCACGGAAAGCTTGGGTCTCAGGGGGCTGTGGCCAGCCTGCAAAAAGCCATCAGCCCCTCACCTAGGATGGCCACACCCTCATGGGGTGAGGGTCCTTGCTGGGAGGCTTGACCAGCATGCAAACAGTCATCAGCCCCTCACCCAGACTGGCCAGGCACCCCAGCAGGACCTCCCACCCTGAAGGGGCTGTGGCCAGCCTTCAAATAGCCATTAGCCCCTCACCCAGGCTGGTCAGGCACCCCAGCAGGACCACCACCCTGATCTGGGACACCCTTCAGGGAAAACCAGCTGACCCCAACCAATGCACCAGGCCTCTATTCTATATAATAAAAGGGTAATATGCAAATTGATCCTAACAGCTAAACAACTGGGAATGACTGGTAACTATGACACACACTGACCACCAGGGGGCAGATTCTCAATTAAGGAACTGCCTCTTGGTGGTCAGTGTGCTCCAATAGGGGGAGCTCTGCTCAGCCACAAGCCAGGCTGCTGAGGAGGCAGACTCTCCTGCCTCCTCAGCAGCACTAAGAATGTCTGACTACAGCTTGGGCCTCCTCCCTGCTGGCAAGTGGACATCCTCTGAGGGCTCCCGGGCTGCCAGAGGGATATCAGATTGCTAGCTTAGGCTTGCTCTCCAGTGAGCAGGCCTAAGCCACCGGGTGGACATCCCTGAAGGGGTCCCAGATTGTGAGAGGGCACAGGCTGGGCTGAAGGACCCCCCCAAGTACACAAATTTTTGTGCACTGGGCCTCTAGTAGCAGATATAAACACAAATGAAGGAAGCTATTTCTTCAGTCTGCTATAATGAAAAGGAGAGAAAGAGAGCGAGAGAGAAAGAGAGAGAGAGAAAGAGAGAGAGAGAGAGAGAGAGAGAGAGAGAGAGAGAGGTAAGGAGAGAGGAAGAGATGGAGGGATATATATATCTACTCTAATAAAAGCATTGGCTGGCGCTGCTGTCTCTGGGAAAGGAGGTGCATGGGGACCAGGCCTGTGGGGTGCTGGCCCCGCACCCCAGCGGCTATGAGCCCCTCGTCGGCTGGCGCTGCTGCCTCTGGAGTCCAAGGTGCGCAGGGACCTGGCCTGAAGGGGAGGGCAGTTGTGAGGGACCCAGGCCTGCAGGGGACAGCAGTTGGGGGTATCCAAGCCTGAAGGTGATATAGTTGGGGGGGGACCAGGCTGGCCGGGGTGGACAGTTGGGGGTGATCAGGCTGGCAGAGGAGGGCTATTGATGGGGATCCAGGCCTGCAAGGGAGGACAGCTGTGGGAGAATCAGGCCTGCACAGGGAGGGCAGTTGTGGGAGACTCAGGTGTGCAAGGGAGGACAGTTGGGGAGGACCATCCTGGCAGGGGGAGGGCAGTTAGGGGCAATCATCCAGCACAGGAGCAGTTAGGCATTGATCAGGCTGGCAGGGGAGTGGTTAGGGGCAACCAGCAGGTGAGAGGTTGGAAATCAGCAGTCCTGGATTATGAAAGGGATGTTCAACTGCCTGTTTAGGCCTGATCCATGGCATCGGACCTAAATGGGCAGTCGGATATCCCTCAAGGGGTCCCTGATTCGAAAGGGTGCAGGATGGTCTGAGGAACACCACCACCACCTCCTACCCCCACTCCATGCATGAATTTCATGCACTGGGCCCCTAGTATATATATACACACTAGGGGCCCGGTGCACAAAAATTTGTGCACTCGGGGGGTAGGGAGCCCTCAGCCTGGCCTGTGCCCTCTTGCAGTCTGGGACACCTGGGAGGGGATGTCCACCTGCTGGCATGCCTGGCCAGCCTGGGTGAGGGGTTGAGGGCCATTTTCAGGCTGCCCACAGCCCCTTCAGAGTTTGTACACTGGGGGGTGGGAGAGCTGGTGAGTGCAGGCGTGGATGTTTCCCACCAGGGGGTCCACGATCACACACGCCTGGTGGGCTCCCACCACTGAGGGGACACACCTGGCTCAGAGCTGGGTGGTGAGCCAGGGGCAGACGCTGGTGCAGGATCCCTCAGTGGGGCCCTGCTGCTGAGCAAACACACCCGGGATGGAGCTGGGCAGCGGACTGGCTTTGGATGCTCTGCACTGTGCAGCAGACACTCCTGCTTGCCCTGTGGAGGCCCCCAGGGGGCGGACGAAGGCAGAGGACCCTGGACAAGTGATCCCGCATGCCCCCGAGGAAGCCCTCAGAGCGGAGCCATGCAGCAGACCCAGGACAGGCACTCTTGGACTCCCCGAGGAGGCCCCGGGCTGGACCCCCTCCCCCCTGCCAACTGAGCTGACACACCCGGCACAGCTGTGCTGGCCAAGGAGGCTCCCAGTGCAGAGCCGCCCTGCCAGCCTCCATCTTAGTTGGGTTAATTTGCATACAACAGCTCTGATTGACTGGTGGGCGTGGCTTATATGTCCTGAAGTAATGGTCAATTTCAATATTACACTTTTATTATTATATATATATATACATATATATATATATATATATATATATATATATAGAGAGAGAGAGAGAGAGAGAGAGAGAGAGAAACTGAAGTAAAGATAGTTAAGTGACTGTCTCAATATAAAAGAAGCCAAAGTAGTAACAGAGATAATGACAAACAGCAGAAGTCACGCCCCATTTGAAGAGAAAATACTATTTAAATTCATCAAAATATCACCATCTGGTAATATGGATTTAATGTTGTCTTATCTTTTGATTTGCAGGAAAGGTGAAAATAAGAATTTTTAAATTGGGCAATTAATTATATAGGAAAACTAACCAAGTGGGCTGAGTATCTGAGTTTAAAGAAATGTCATTCAGATTTGGGGTCTCTATTGTCTCCTGACATATATTCTCATATAGGTTATTAAGATGAGTAAAATCATTCTTTAAAGAATCAAGGCCACCTATAACAATTTTCTCTTATCTTTAGCCAGAAAACCAAGAGATGAAGAAAGCTCATCTTCAGTATTCTCCTCTAACCTTGAGAAAATGTTTCAGGGTAACTAAGGTCTGAATTAAAAAAAAAAAAAATTCAGAATGTGATTTGTTCCTAACACACTCAATCACTCTTGGGTCTTATTCTTTACTTGGGCTAGTAATCAAGAAAGGTACAGTTTAAGATTGCACAGTGACCTCATGATTCAGCCATACCCTCTACTTAAAACTCAGTGTATTGTTGGATAAATCATAGGTAAAAGGCACATAAATTCAAAAGTGACCACCAAATTGTATATTTAAACAAAATATCTTCATTGAACTCTTCCTCAATTCTACATAAGAAGTATTAGAATTATAAAGAGAATTTAGCCCATTTTTTTTTAAAAAATCCTTACTTAATAATATTTTTTCCCTTGATTTTTTTTAGAGATAGTGGAAAGTAGAAAAGGAGGGAGGGAAAGAGTGAGAGAGGGAAGGAGGAGGAGGAGGAGGAGGAGGAGGAGGAGGAGGAGGAGGAGGAGAGATAAGGACTTCCTTTACTTTTCTCTTCATGCTCTTTGACTAGGATTAAATCTTCAAGGTTTTATTTAACACAAGAGTTGACATAAATGTCAATAGCATTTCTATATAAAACTAATAGCTCATTTAAAGTACATTATAGAAAATATTCCTATTTACAATAACAAATTATAAAAGAACAAATAATGTAGGAAATAAGCAATGATGCAACCAACTGTTACAAACTAATGAAAAATACATAAGGATACCTAAACATCAGAAATGACTTTGATGGTAAGACCAATCAATGTCATGAAAATACACATTCTTACCCAAATTAATCTATAAATTTGATTTCTAATCAAAACTGAACATATTCGTTGGAATCTTCCAAACTGATTCTAAAAGTTCTCTGGGAAACAAAAAACAAATTAGATAATTTTGAAGAACAATGTGTAAAAGGTATCGCCTTTTGACTGTCAGTAACTTCTTTTTTTAATGCTATTTTATGTGAATTGAACTTTTTTTTTTGCCAAACAGTTTGTATTTAATAACAGTAGGGATCGAATTATATCATGTAGTATTTTGTCCAAGGAAATATATGACATTTTCTATCAGGCTGCTAGAGCTAGAGACGGAGCCAATCTGAGAGGTAATTAAACTGTGCATAGGCATTGTTCGAGCTTTAGTTTACCACTGATGGAACATATTTTGAAATTGTGACTAGGGCTTTTCCTTCTTTAGAACAATGGACCTGAGTTCTGCTGAAGCTTTTTAGTGTGTGGCATGCGATGTGCTAGCTTGTCAAATTATATCATATTTCTCTTTCTTTCACAGACTAATCAGATTTCTGGGCCATTGGCAGTTACCTTTGCTATCTAGTCCTCCACCTATCTTTCTCTGCCTTGGAAAATCTCTATCTTCCCTTCTGAAAAATCTCTTCTTCCCAACATTGATGGTGGCTGCATTATACCTAGAATGCTTTAGAATGAATTCTCCTAGCTATCTTGCTGAAAGCTTAGGGCATCTGAAAGTGTGTGTGTGTGTGTGTGTGTGTGTGTGTGTGTGTGTGTGTGTGTTTCCAAACAGAGCTCTTTCAATATGCTGGCAATGTGGTAAATTTTTCCACATAAGGTATTTTCCTTGGTTATTAGAAAAAGTTTAGGTGAGTAAGAGAAGGCAGTTAGGAAAAATTATGATGAAAGAAAAGAAAATTATTATAAAGAAAAAGTAGGCAACTCTATAAAGAAATGGAAGGAGGAAGAAGCTGATGAGGGTCTGTAATGTAGCAAAGGATTAGAGCAGGGGTGGGGAAACTTTCTTCTGCCAAGGAGCATTTGGATATTTATCACATCATTCACAGGCCATACAAAATGATTATCTTAAAAATAAGCCTGCTATACTTGGTCACACATTTAATGAACTTACCCCTAATGCCTTCACAGGACTGCAGGCCTACAGCCTGAGGGTCAGACATTCCTCACCCCTGGGTTAGAGCATATGTACTGGAGAAAGGTTAATAGTGGCAAGCTTTGCTTTCATGAGCTTGTTTACTTATAAGACCCATCTAAATTAGTGACCATTAAGGGTATTTTTTTTTGGACAGATATTGTGCCTTATTCACATATATACTCTCAGGAAAGTGTAAAGGGCTCAGCGCATATTAAGAATTCATAAACATTCATTTTCATCTAAGTTTCATTTCATTCATTCATTCCCAAAATATTTTTGAGGACTTTCCACTATATGCCAATCACTCCTCCAGATGGTTGGAATATATTAGAGGACAATGCTGAAGAAAATTTATGCCCCTGAAAAAATTTAAAAAAGAGCAATGAGGAGGAAACATAAAGTAAGTTAATTACGTAGCATTGTAGGAGGTGATAAGTAATATGAAAAGGAAAAATAGAACAGGTGATGTGGAGAATGTGTTTGGAAAGCTGAGTGTTGCTTTTAGAGAGCGGTCAAAAGAGGCATCTATGAGAAGGTGATATTTGAGCAAAGAACAGAAGAAAGCTAGGGAGATAGCAGTGCAAGATGTGAAAACCTTAAGTTTTCAGCATCCTGAGAGATTTAGGGACTGCAAAGGGACGCCTATGACTGCATTGGAGTAATGAAAGGCAGTGCAGTACAGGAGGAGGGCATGCTATAGGTCAGGGCTGTTCAGATTACTTTAGACCTATTAGGCCATTGTAAGGCTTTCACTTTAAGTACATACTAGACAGAATCTTGAGCAGAGGCGTGACAATACACGTTTACATTCTCCCAAATGATCTAACTAGTGAGACAGGGCTTTCTTGCCCTCTCACTTTCTTTTCCATATAATCTATTCTAAGATTCCTGTGTAGCAGTCCATGACAAAAAAGCAAGCACCAAATTTCAATTCACAGTTTTAGTAAATTCGTGGATTGGTTAAGAGCTAACTGGGGCCTAAATATCTAGATACCCTGTGTCCAGGAGATGCAAGACCTAACGTCCAGATTCTGAAGTTCTTCCATCATTGGGGAAAGAAAAAGGCTAACCTATCATCTTTTTGTATCTGAAGAAATTGAGGTTTGAGACATAAAGAGAGTGTTTGACATTTTCACCACTGCAACATGTGGCCTCTTCATATCTTTGTAAAAAAAAAGAAAATGATGATTTAGACCTTGCATAAACACATTTTATTTTTATAGGGGTAGAGGGTGAATATTTTGGACTCTATTGTCTATAGAGTGTCTTTCACAACCACTCAACTCTCAAGTTGCCGTGCAAAAGCTATCATAGACAACACATAAATGAGTGACAGCAGCTGTGTTTCAATAACTCTTCATTTATAAAAACAGACAGTGTGGTGAGTCAAATGTCGCCTGTGGCCAATAGTTGGGCCAACCCTTGATTTAGATTATGTTGTTGAGAGCAAAGAGGAAATTGTAAAACATACTTGCCAGAAGTTATGCTGATTCTTTTAAGCTCAGTAGCTCATGGATGACATTGAACAGGAGAAAAACTATGCAAATAAGAACATTAATATACTCAGCTTTCAATTGCACCATGTTTTACATATAGCTCTTCTGTTGCCTGTCCAAGAACACCACTGGGAGGAATTATAAAGTAGTTTGTCTTTCTTCACAAAAGAATATTTGGAAGATTCTAGCATAGATGTTTGAAAATGACATATTTTTGTCTCAGAGATCTGTAAAGGATTTGCTAAATTCCCAAGGCATTCCCAGTTTGGAAATATATGTTAGATGAAGAAATATTTATAAAATTTTGAAACTAAGTATTCAAATGTTAGTATTTTCAAGACAACCACAACTAGTGGCTCACATTACTCTATCTTTATTCTCCCATTTCCCTGCAACGTATCTGTGATATATATATATATATATATATATATATATATATATATATATTATACATATATGAAATATTTATATATGAAGTGTAAATATATATGAAGTACATATCTATAAAGTATTATATATAATTCTACATAAAATATATATATTCTGTCACACCACTTCATGACAGGGAAACTGAGTCACAATAAGAATTAATAAATGCCTAAAAAGAAATCAATGATAGATCTAAGTAAGCAGTGGTTCTCCAGCTTCTGGCCCTTTAAATACAGTTCCGCATGTTGTGATCCAACCATAAAATTATTTTTGTTACTACTTCATAACTGTAATGTTGCTGCTGTTATGAATCATAATGTAAATATCTGATATGCAGAATGGTCTTAGGCGACCCCTGTGAAAGGGTCGTTCAACTGCCAAAGGGGTCGTGACCCACAGGTTGAGAACCGCTGGAGTAGAGAATTCTGATCTCCTGGCACCCAGATTAAAGCTGTTTACATTTTCTCTAAATCTATCTGTCTATCTATCTATCTATCTATCTATCTATCTATCTATCTATCCCAGGTGAGTCTCCTAAAGAAAACACAGAAATCTCAGGGTGTGTCAGTTTCTGACAAGAATGATAATTTGCACCTGTACATTTGAAATGAGGACATATCTGCCATTTTCTAAAGCTGAAAGCCGATCCTTACAAAATTCGCATTTAGCACAGATGTTTCACATGCCTAATTACTATTGGTCAGAGTGCTTCAGTAGTAAACAAGTTTGTCAAATCTTTTCCTTGGCCAAATAACTTTAATAGGGAACACTGTCACAAAAGGAGATGATTAAAGGCCCCTAGTGGCTTTCTACTCTACTTCCAAATGCAGGGAGGGTAGTTACAGGTTGTTACCTGTAACTGGCTTTTTGGGGCCATTTCATCTCATTATAATCAGAGATGAAATGGCCCCAGAAAGCCAGTCATTAGACATATCCCTTGGTCATCCCCTGATAGAGAATTTACCTGAGTCGGGATATATTACCTAAAATCATATTTGTCTGGTCTGCATATGTGTGATATTTTTGAAGACTGGAAGAACAAAGTTAGCTGGCTTATGATATATGAACTTGAAAATTAAATGCCATTTTTATTCATTACTGCATGTTATCACAGACACATGATTCAGTTTTTCATATAAAAACATTTTGTTTTAGTAAAACCATTGTGGCTACAAAATTTATATTTTAAAATAATTAGAAGAAGCATTTGGAGTTTTTACTTTTTATCCATGGGCCTGTCAATTTTCCATGAAAAAAGATGAAACATCCTTGGCTTACCTATAACCTACAGTAAACAGAATACAGGAAAAAGAGAAACTGTAAAGGGGCTTTGAGTTGTTGTGAGAATTGTGTGTTGAATTCAATATGCTGGAAAATTTTACCCATCTCAGTAGAGGCATATGTATTACCTTATTAAATAAGACCTAATATTCTTATGATTAGATACGAAAGAGGTTTCAAAGTATTTAATATTATAATGCTGAGTACTCAAGTTTACTCAATAAATTTTGATTGCTTGCTTATATAGTCATTTAAATATAGGTAACGCACACACACACCCCTTAGGTATATCTTTAATTCACACACTATCTAATATCCATAGGTTAACTAAAGAGAAATTCTGTTTAGATGTTGTAGCCAAGGGCGGAAGCTTGCATGATACACGGAAAGTGTTCTGGCATTGTCCAATAGATAATGCCCCATGGTAGCATCCATTTTAAAATCTGACTTCAAGAGGGAAATTAATTTCCCAGTAAAGGATCATTTTAGCGTGAGTCTCTTCCATTGTATAGAATGCTGATCTTGGCAAAGAGACAAGCAAGACAGACATTAGATGTTGAACAGTTGAGTTCAAAAGATAGACAGCTGCAGCTGCATATAACCATTTATGTAAAATAATAAATCTAGCAGCCAGCACTTTACCAAGCATAATAGAGGGGCCCACTGACAAGGCTCCATGCCTAACACATGATTTTGACCAAATTAATGTGTAAAAACTGAGAAATTTAGGGTCATAGTAATAAAAAACTTGAACAATGAGAATAAAATATCTTTGTATGAGGCAATAGCACTATAGCATGACAACCACAAATCTGAGTTGATCCAGAATGCTGATTCAAATAAAAGTTTGTTAGTGAAGAGAACCTAGAAACATACTTTAGAATCACTGCAAAGTACTAGCGATTCATGGATGTAAGCTTATATGTTAAAAAAATTGCTACTATTAGAGACTATATAATCAGTATTTTTAAAGTCCTTTAGTTGTTATTATATAATACACTGTTAAACAAGGTTCTCATTCTAAAGTTTTGTTAAATACCTGAAAGTGTGCATGGTCTGTGGATAATAAAGTCTCTGATGCCCATTTTAAAAAAAATCATATAATTAAATGTATTAGCAGCTTTCCTTATAGAATTACGTTACTGAGAGCTTGCTTCTCTTCAGGCAAGGCACATATATACTTAATCTTTTACGTATAGGTTATCACAAATTTATAAAATTAATTGATTTTATTAAATGTCTCAAAGCAGATTTTGAGAGTCTATTTCAGAAAACATTAATTCACTATGAAGAGCCTGCCCTGGGCTTCTTATCAAGATGGCGGAATAGGTAAATGTGACTATAAAAAAATATTTGTATCCTCCCACCACCACATCAAAATTACAACCAAATAACACAACCTTCATTCAGAACCACCTGAAGACTAGCTGAACAGAAGTCCTATAACCAAGGATGTATAAAAGAAGCCATGTTGAGACTGGGAAGAAGGGTAGAGACTCTGAATGGGCTGATCCCACACCCATGTGTGGTGGTTAAAAATCTGGAGGGAGTTCCCCCCTGAGGAACAAGGGGTCCCAGTCCCACAACAGGCTCCCAGGATCAGGGTTTCCCTACCTGGAAGAGAAGTGCCCGTAGCTTCTAGCTGTCAAAACCAACGGAGACTGTGGCTGAGTGAGAGGGAGGGCTGCTGGAGTCGCAAGTGTTTCTTTTAAAGGGCCCACACATGGACTTAGACTAACTCTGTCAGCTCCATCCCCGGAGAACCAGCTTGAAAGGCACCAAGGACAGACAGAGAGGCACTAAACTTTCTGGCTTCAGGGTGAGGGCTGAAGGGATAGCTTTCTTTCAGACAGAAGTGTTGGCAGAGGCCATCGTTCTTTGCTGAGCCCACCCTCCACATTGCTGAGAGTTCGGCACTGTATTTGCATCTCTTATCAACCTGGCTAACACTGTTTGCCCTGCCCTGGTGATTCTCGGAGACCCTGTTCCACTCAACTTTTGGGCATTTTCCAGTGGCTTTCCATATAAATGGTCTGTCCTGGCTCATGCTGGGGACTTCCCTAAATTCTCTCAAAGATTCACAAACTTTAAACAAGAATCAGGTGGCCTCAGCAAGCCCAGTTCCTGTTGCTAAGTGACCCTGGGCCTAGCCACTAGCAGCAGCTGGCCTTGGTTCACAGCTTCACCTCCCCTGGTGGTGGCTAAGTTGGCCTGCATTTCCTGGGAGGCTCCAAAGCCAGCACACCTGGTGGACAGACTCAGGTCATGCCAGAGCACCACACAACCACCTCCACGAGTGACACATTCAAGTGGTGGACTCATTGGACACCAGAGCCTTGCTAAAGGGAGATAATTTGATGGATGCCAGATGGGAGGAAGATTGGAGATGAATGAAAAAGGTGAAGGGATTAAGAAATACAAATCACTAGTTATAGAATGAGAAGTCATGGGCATATAAAGTACAGCATAGGGAATATCCTATATAATAAAAGGATATACAAATTGAATGGCGGAATGACTGGTCACTATGACGCTCACTGACCATCAGGGTCAGACACTCAATGCAGGAGCTGCCCCCTAGTGGTCAGTGTTGTCCCACAGGGGGAGTGTCTCTCAGCCAGAAGCTGGGCTCATGGCTGGCGAGTGCAGCAACGGTGGCGGAAGCCTCTCCCACCTCCATGGCAGTGCTAAGGATGTCTGCTTGCTGGCTTAAGCCCACTCCCCATGACCTAAGCCGGCAGACAGACATCCTCTGAGGGCTCCTGGATGTAAGAGAGCATAGTCTGGGCTGAGGGACCCACCTGGGTGCACAAATTTCATGTACCGGGCCTCTAGTAATCAATTTTATATATACAAAAGCCTAAGCGACTGTTACGATGGAATGACCAGAATGACCAGTTGCTATGATGTGCATTGAGCAGGCAAGCAGGCAGATGAGCAGTCAGGGGCAAGTGGTCCCAGATTGCATGAGGGATGCCCAACTGCCGGTTTAGGCCCTGCTGGGATTGGGCCTAAACTGGCAATCAGACATCCCTCAAGGGGTCCTGAATTGCGAAAAGCTGCAGGCTGGGCTGAGGAACACCCCCGATGCACAAATTTTGTGCACCAGGCCTCTAGTACTGTAATAATTATGTCTTATGTCAGATGGATACTAGATTTATTGGGGTGATCACTTTATAAGTTATATAAATATCTAATCACTGGATTGTATACCTGAAACTAATATAATATTGTGCACTAACTGTAATTAAAAATATATTTTTAAATAGCGCCAAAGTCCTCACAATGACCTTTGAGGTTTCCATATACCATCTGCTCCTGTTACTTTTCTGACCTCAGCTCCTAACCTTCTCCTTCTTCCTATTTGGCTCCAGTTGCACTGCCTTTATTGCGAAGGGGGTCAGAATATGTTTGGCATATGAGTTATTTTGAGCTGAAGACAATTGAGAAGCAGATGTAGGATGAGCCCTCTGTCCTCTCCCCATATAAGAGGACATAAATTTGACCTTGGGAAGGTATCCCCCCTTCCTCTTTCCCATGTCAGGAAGAGAAGAAGACTCATTATTGGAGATGGCACTCACTTGAATTGACATAAATACACTTTACTAAAATAACACCTCAGTTCCATTAGTTTCCCTCTATATATTTACATTCCCACAGTTTACTGCCACTAGAAGCTTCAACCCTTTTTCCTCTATCTTATCTGTCACTTTTCCATAAATGTGTTCCTCTTTATTCAAACAATATGGAAGTTCTCAGGTTTAACAACTTCTTTGGGTTTTCTCTTTCTTTTCTGTGAGATACCTAAGTACAATTAAAAAGTTAAATTAAAAAATTAGCATAAAATGAAACATTTTGAGCAATTTCTGTATTACAATATTTTCTTTAAAATAAGGAATTTGACCTTTAAAAACTTAATCCAGGTGGGAAAGCTGAAAATTTTGATGTGATTCTAAAATAGGGATAAATTCCATATTTTCAAAAATTTGATTTCTTAAAATTCTGTTTCTTTTAGCAGTAAAATAAAATAAAGGATATATTTCAATCATATTTCAATCTTTAGAAATTTTAAAAATTAATTTTGAAATATTAAACTATTTTTCTTGCTTTCAGTTACTCATTATGCAATATAAACACCTGGAAATCATTGTGAAGAGAAGTCATTATGATTCTTCTGTGAAAAATTCCCAGACTTACTATTTTGGGAAGTAGAGATTCAGTTTATCTTGGCAGTTTCTTTTTTCATTATCAAAAAAAAAAATTCATACTGATCTTGAAACATAAGCATTTTCTCTGAGTAGATAATGTATACGAACCTTATTCTGTAATTCTTATAATTTGTTAAACTAAAGTATATCCCTAAAATGTCTTTACATGAATATAGAAAACATACTTGTTTAATTTTTTTGCTTTAAACTCTAATATTCTGTTTTACATCAAGCAATGTAGTTTTCATTAAAATTATTATTATTATTTTACATTTAGCTTTGCTTTTAAAAATTAGGGTATCCATTTAAATTAATAAAAATCTGTGACCTTGTATAAGAAAAATTAATCATCTGAAACACTACTATCCTGACGTATCAGATTAGAACAAGTTCTTATCTACACTAATAAAAGAGAAACATGCAAATTGGTGTCACTCTGCTACATCCCAAGCCACACCCAACAACCTATAAGAGTGACTATATGCAAATTAACCCAACCAAGATGGCAGCCGGCAGCCACAGAGCTGGAGCAAGCAGGAGGCTTGATTGCATCGGCGATGGAGGAAGCCAAGCTTCCCACCTGCCCTGGCCAGCTGTGGCCTCTGCTCAAGGCAACAAAGTTTCAATTATAGAAGATAAATAAATCCCAGATAACTGCTTCCAGCCAGGCTCACTGGGAGCTTGGGTTGGTGGGGGCCGTGGCCAGCCTGCAAACAGCAATCATTCACCCAGGCTGACCACACTGTCATGGGGTGCGGGTTCCTGCTGGGGGGCTTGGCCAGCCTGTAAACAGTCATCAGTTCCTCACCCAGACTGGCCAGGCACCCCAGCAGACCCCCCACCCTAAAGGCGGTGTGGCCAACCTGAAAATGGCCCTCAGCCCCTCACCAGGCTGGCCAGGCACTCCATTGGGGACCTCCACACTGAAAGGGCTGTGGCCAGCCTGCACATAGTAATCTGCGCCTCACATAGGCTGGCCAGGCACACCAGCCGGACCCCCACCCTGATCCAGGACACCCTTCAGGGTAAACCAGCCAGTCCCCACCCATGCACCAGAACTTTGTCCTATATAATAAAAGGGTAATATGCAAATTGACCCTAACAGCAGAATGACTGGGAATTACTGGTTACTATGATACACACTGACCACTAGGGGCAAGTGCTCAATGCAGGAGCTGCCCCCTGGGTGGTCAGGGCACTCCCACAGGGGGAGCTCTGTTCAGCCACAAGTCAGGCTGTCAGTACAGCGGTGGTGGTGGGAGCCTCTCCCACCTCCTCAGCAGCACTAAGGATGTTCAACTATAGTTTAGGCCTGCTCCCCGCTGGCAAGTGGACATCCCCCAAGGGCTCACGGGCTGCCAAAGGGATGTCTGACTGCCAGCTTAGGCCCAATCCCCTGGGGAGTGAGCCTAAGCCATCAGGTGGACATCCCCTGAGGGGTTCCAGATTCCAAGAGGGTACAGGCCAGGCTGAACGCCCCCCCAAGTGCACAAATTTTTGTGCACCAGGCCTCTAGTTAAAAATAACTGACTTTGAGGAAAAACTAAGATCCTTAAAGTGATTTTGCATGAAAGGATTCAGCCTGGAACATGATGGAGAAGAAAGTGCTTTTGAGAGAGAATCACTGATTTGACTTGAGTCCTTCCCCTCTGTGACTAAGTAACCACAGGTATTTCAGAGTTTATATTTGAGATCCTTCCCATGATTGTGCAATTTATAAAAAATGATGCTCAAAATCTTGTAAGCACACATTTCATTGGCAGAAGAATGCCCATTGGATTCATTCTAATTTGATATTTATTATACTTTTGAAAGCCTTATAATAAAAAAATGTTAAAATGTAACAAAAAGAAACAAAGATTAATAAAACAATAGAGGCCCAACAAGTTAAGCTGGAGAAGCAAGGAACTCAAAACAAAACAAAAACTTTTATTTATCAAATGTAGTAGAAGCAAATGAGAAAGAGGAATGAGAGGACACACCCATGAGAATTTTAGTATGAATTATCTCTCAAAAAGTAGAAATAACAATAAATACAAGAATATATCTTTAAAAAAATATGCCACGATATTGAGAGGATATAAAAGTTGAAATGCAAACTATACACTGATGCAAGACAAGAGAATTAATGACCTACCATAAAAAGCCAATATTTTAAACTGGGTAACTTACAGAAACACAGGAGTAAACGCAATAGAATCTAGAAGCCTATAAAGCAAGATACAGAAAGATCATTAGTGCAAATACAGAAGGACAAATCTGTAAAGAATCAAAGTTGGGCTTTAAGGTAAGAGGTGCATGCAAATTAATCTCAAATCTTTCATTTCTTAGTTATCTGATCCTGCTATTTAGACTTTCTAAAGCTCAGATACCTTACTAGAAATAGGACATTATCATTTTGTCATAGAATTTTGGAGATAATTAGATGCAACTATATACATAAAGCACTGAGCCAAATGCCTGGCAAATAATGGTCACCTATTTTTTTTTGGGGGGGGGGGGAGGAGGGACGGAGAGAATTCAATAAATTAGTTGCCTAACTTTTATTTTAACCATGATGCTACCTCAGAATGGATATAAAGGCAACAGAATCTCTTTTAGTAGAACACACACACACACACACACATACACACTCCCCCAGATCTTCACTTGTCTTGTTTTAAAACGTTAAAAGTTTTAAGTTAAAAGCTTATAACTTTAAGAACAAAGAGAAGATTTTACCAACTGCCAAGAAAGCAGGGGATGCAGTGACGAGAATGTCTTGAAAGATCGCCTGCCTGGCTTTGGAGAGAATAAATCCAGTGTCCCATCAAGCTGACCTTTTCTTTTGAAATTTGGAATTGGAAACCTAAAAAATAAGAATATCTTTTTCAAATAATGCCACCATAGCAAAGTTGAACAGAGGTAAAAATTAGCATCTTAGCATACATAAGGATGCTCTAAAAACACTGATTAGAAAAATAATATGAGGCAAAATTAATTATATGAAGTAAAGTGATCTAAAAAATCAGGCCAACATGTGGAAAATGAAAAAGTAGAAGGCACAAATTCTTAGGGTTTTAATCTACAAACTATAACTGGAAAGTGAGTAGGATAAGAAATTTAACCTGAGAAAGACTTTTGTCCTTAATAAGCAAGTTCAAAGTTTATTTACTAAGAATTTACTTTATATTTACTATAAATTTATTTTATATTTTCTATGGAAAATAGAGCCAGTGAGGCTAAACATTTACCTATAAAATTACACTCCATTTCATTACATTAGAAACTATGGAAAGTAAATCACAGCTTAATTATATTGTTATGAAAATATGGCATACAATTATACATTAGATTCCAAATGAATTTTAAGGGGATTAGAACTTAGTGTTTACTAGGAAATGCATATACATAAAAAGAGAGACCATAATCTACAAGCAATAATTATAATACTTAGAAAAATTGTTCTCAATTGTCTCTTAATTAAAAAGATCCACAACTGTATTTTAAAAAAATTTTTATTGTTTAAAGTATTACATATGTCTCCTTTTTCTCCCATTGACCTCTCCTCAGCACATGCCTTCACCCTCCCTAGCGTCTGCGTCCATTGGTTATGCTTATATGCATGCATACACGTCCTTTGGTTGATCTCTTTCACCCACCCACCCCCATCTTCCCTCTAAAGTGTGACTGTCTGTTTGATGCTTCTCTATCTCTGGATCTATTTCTGTTCATCAATTTAAGTTCTTCATTACATTCCACAAATAGTGAGATCATGTGATATGTACCTCTCTCCGACTGGCTTATTTTGCTTAGCATAATGCTCTTCAGCTCCATCCATGCTGTTGAGAATGGTAAGAGTTCTTTCTCCTACCAGTGGAAGTAGTATTCCATTGTGTAGATGTATCACAGTTTTTTAATCCACGCATCTGCTGATGGGCTGTTTCTAAATCTTAACTATTATAAATTGTGCTGCTATGAACATTGGGGTGATGAATCCTTTCTGATTGGTGCTTCTGATTTCTTGTGATATATTCCTAGAAGTGGGATTGCTGAGTCAAATAGGAGTTCTATTTTTAATTTTTTGAGGAAATTCCATACTGTTCTCCACAGTGGCTGCACCAGTCTGCATTCACACCAGCAGTGCACGAGGGTTCCTTTTTCTCCACATCCTTTTCATTTTCCCTAAGAATAGGAACAAGACAGGGATGCCCACTCTCACCACTCCTGTTTGACATAGTACTGGAAGTCCAGGGCTGTATTTTTAAACACGCAATCATCATGCCTACAAAAGATGACCTAATACTAAAAGAAGTCATAATCTTTCTTAAATATTGGATGAAAAAGACAATGTAGCACATACCTATAAACAAACAACAAATAAAAAAATAGAAATGTTTCAGATATAAAAAAGACAGATTTAATAAAAGCAATAGTCCTCAAAAAAAATGAGAGAGAGAGAGAAGTGGGGAGGGAGAAAGAGATGCCTAAATATTCATATTTGGATAGATATAAATACACATAATGTAACCTGGAAATATAAATGCAATATATTAACTATTAGAAAGTTTTCATAAATCAATGAAAAGAATATTAATCTTACAATATAGCATAAAATATTTTTTAAAGAACAAAATAAATATCACAAAATTGGCTCTTAAAGAAGTTTAGAAGTAGCAGTGCCAAAAGTAAACAAGAACCTCCTGGCACTTCTGAGAGGCCCCTGTCCTCCTTAACCGCCATGATAGAGCGCAGCCTTTTAAAATATGTTTTTAAACTTTCTCTTTCTAAAGAAAAGTCCCTAGAGAATTCCAGGAACAATGGGTAAGGAAGATGGACATAGAAAGATTCTCCATTCCACCTTGCTTTCTCTTCATTTATTGTTGAATACGAAGTGATCAGGTACAAACACTCAATATGTTTATATAGAGTGATTGATAGAGAGAATTTGATAGACAATTGATAGACAAAATTTATTACATTTCAAAGAAACATACAGACAGGATTTCTTAGGGGTTTTGTCCCAGGGACAGAGGTTTTATCTTGGGTAAGGGTGGAGTCAGTGGTGTCCTTACTATGTAGAAAAAAGGCTTACGACACTGTTGAGGCTGCCATTTTTGGAAAACTGCAAAAACTGTTATGATGCTTAACTCACAGCACAGTTCATCAAGGCTGGTTTCCACAAAGAAAATCAGAGATACATATTTTCCATTTTGATATATAATCCGCTACATTTTTAAGAGAAAATAATGGTAGGGTTGATAGGTTCTTGTTATTGTTTTTTAGTTTAGCTTTCTTTTAGAGGTCAAATTATACTCTGATCCATATAATTTCTGAAATTCTTTGGGGGAGGTTGGTGAATATGAGCTAAATAATTATTTCGTTATTTTTAACTTCGTATTCAACTTTATCAATGCAGTTTTTGGCTTTCAGAGCTAAAGGACCAAAAATACCATTTCAATATTAACATATTACTGGATTTCAGAAACTTTGTGAGCCTACTTTATATTCTTTTGAATGTTTAAAAAGTATGGTATTGCAACATATCTCATTGTTGTGTATATGGCTGTATTAAAGTAATATACAGTCATTGAATAAAATCTGGAAAATAGTAAACACTATAAAGTAAAAACAACCATGAGACCAATATCAAGACAATATGTTTATATAGAGTGATTGATAGAGATAATAAAAAGATAGATAGAACATAAAACATCAATTAAATTGTACCATAAACAAATACACTTTTGTATTAAGCTTTTAAAAATTAAGACTATGTTCTCTATATTTCCGTGTTATTAAATATTCTACTTCATCTTGGAGCCATACCATAAATAATTTAACCAGTTCTCTAGTGCTTGGTATTGATATATTTTCTACTTACTTATTATAAATGATGGTTCATATCTAGAAGTGAAATTATTGAGTCAAATGCTGAGTTCATTTGCATTTCTTAATAATTAACCACTGCCTGGAACAGTGAGACCAAAATATTGCGTTCAAATCTTGGAAACTCCATTTCAAACTTTCTTGCTTTATTAAAGCAAAACAAAACAAAACAGTTTAAACTTGAGATGTTGAAATTGTAAATAAAAAGGCTGCTAAATTAAATGATATTTAATTTAAATATGCTTACACATATTTAAAGATTCTAGTAGAAAACTTGACACATAGCATAACTCCAAATGGTAAATATTTTTATTCCATAAAGTTATTTACACTTTAACCATTATATTTATTGGAAATATTTGTTTTAAAAAGTTGTTTTCCGTTTATATTTTGTAGATAGTAATTTTGGCATCAAGAAAATTATGTTACAAAATCTACTTTTGTTTTTACATTATATTACATTTCCATCTTTGTTGACATTTAATAAGCTTTTCCTAAAATTAAAATAAAAAATAAGTCACCTATGTGTATTTTTAATTGTATCTGAATTTTTTTCCAAGGATGAAGTCTTGTAAAGCAAGGTAAAGATGAGTCAGTAACTGGGTGATGAGTAGGTAACTGGGTGATTAACCTAAATTAATACTCGTTACATTCTCTATTGGAGTCTCTGTTTGAGTTGAAGAACCTGAGCAAAGAAAAATTGTACCTCACAGGAATGAAGTCACACTAGATCAATGCCCATCAGGCGTTTCCTTGCGGACTCCTGAAGCCAGCCTTAGCCTACACACCTGTGTTAGAGAAGGCCTTGTTCATCAGCCTCGAAGCTGGAATTAAAGAGGAATCCTGACGGCTCTTCTTTTTCCTCGACGTGTTAAACACTGTGTTGGTATATCTTTCTGAATTTAGTGATTGCTAAACAGACTCTAAACAAAGCATGGTGCAATGTAAGATTTTGAAGCCACAAGTAAAAAGCAACTTAAGGGAAAATTGACAAGTCAACTAAAGAATTAGAGAAAGAGTACTTTTTAAGTTATCTATAGAAAATAAAATGCTATGAGAAGGGGAACTAAAGATAAGGGCAAGAGCCACACAAAACTAAGTCTACAATAACTTCAGAAATGTACACTAAGATCACTAGAATTAGAAACATAAAGAAAAAAGATGTCTAAAATCTAATAAGTAAGTTAAAGCACAGAAAGATCTCTTACAGTGGAAATTTATACAGTAGTGTAGAGGACAAGTTTAAGAAACTGACCAAGAATACAAATTAAAAATGTGACGGATATAGATTATAATTTTGTGCTAGGAGTAAAATAAGGAAAGAAATTCATTGTGCATAGAGGAAATAATCAAATATACAAGAAAAGGAACATTTCTGAAGAAATATCAAGTATGAAAAACTCTGGTAATATATAGAGGCAGAGAAATTAATTTGTATTATTTTTTTTAAAGTAATAAAAATCAGGATGGTATGACCTTTCTTCTCCCCAAATGCAAATCATAGAAGCCATTAGAATTTTGAATAAAAATTAATCTCATTCTAGGAGAGTGAGATTCCTAAAACCTTAATTCACATGAGAATAATCCTATATAATAAAAGGCTAATGTGGAAATTGACCCAACGGCTGAATGACTGGTAATTATGATGCACACTAGCCACCAGGGGGCAGACACTCAACATAGAAGCTGCCCCCTGGTAGTCAGTGCCCTCCCAAGGGGAGCACTGCTCAGCCAGAAGCCGGGCTCATGGCTGGTGAGTGCAGCAGTGATTGTGAGAGCCTCTCCCGCCTCTATAGCAGTGCTAAGGCTATCTGATTGATGTGTAGGCCCATTCCCTATATCAGTCAGACATCCCCTGAGGGCTTCCAGACTGCCAGAGAGAGGAGGCTGGGCTAAGGGACTCCCTCCCCCGAGTGCACAAATTTTGTGCATGGGCCTCTAGTGCTGATATAATTACATAAGAAATATCAATTTTACACTCTTTTATCCTTCCTAAGAATATTATGTGAGTATCTTTCCTAGTGAGTAAACTTGACTGACATTAACAGTCAACAAAGAGGTACATCAAAATCAAGAATTCAAAAATGGTAAAACCATAGCGAAATCCAAAATATGGTGGTTGGGTCAGAGCTCTTTGTCTCATAAAACTGAAGAATGGATTCACAGACAGAATGGTGGGAAGACAACAAAATTTATTGGGGGGCAAACAAAGCTTAGTGGGGGATATACAGACTTCCTGCTGCAAGAAGTCAGTAGGAAAGGGGCCCAAAATTGGTTACCCCTTAAGCTCTTTGTCTAGAGGTTATTCATATACTCTACTAGCTTCTGATTGGTCCCTTCAAGGAATTCTGGCAATATCCAATTATATCAAAGTTCAAATTCCCGTCCATGGAGTACCTGATTTAAGACTGCCACTTGAGGTCAGAGCTGACATCATTGTTCCTGCCTGGTAGGGTGAAGGATCAAGTTTTTCCTGCCCAGCAGGGTTCCCACCTCGCTAGTACTAGGTTCTTTGTTTACCTCCAGGTCTGACTTCCCTTCTCTCTACCTCCACATGGTCCCTATCCCTGACTGCCACTTCACCCTCTTTTTCTTCCTCCTCATAAGCATCAAATGTCTGATGGGGAACACAAAAAGTAATTAACAAAAAGCAAATTGAGTGAAGATTAAAAGTAGTTAAAATTATGGCTATTCACTTGAGTGCAAAAGCTCAAGACCATTCTTAAAGGTATTTGACACAGTAATACTTAAAACAAGTACATTTGATCTGAAACATTTATTTAAGGAGAATATGTGTTTTAGGGCATGGGAGATTATGGAACACAAATGTTTGCTTTATGATTTTTCTCTATTATTTCAGTTTTGTAACAATGAATAAATATGAGATTATTAGTTAAAATATGTGTGATCATTAAATAAGGAAAAAATTTTTCACAAATATTGGTAATTAGACTCTTTGGAAAATTAGCTAAGGCACTGACTAAGTCTCAAGGTCCAGATAGATTCTAATTCATGCCATATCAAGGTAAAATATATAAAAATACATATTGTTATTAGTAAATCTCTTGAGAAGTAAACTAAGGAAAAAGAATGGGAGTAGTTATATTTATATAAAACATTTATAAAATTAACCCCCTTAAAAATTCATATCACAAGGACAATTACAATGGAAATCACAAGAAGAGTAAAGTATTTCTGTGAAGCAAGATGAACAGCTGCTAGGGCAGGAGGAAGGGAAGCGGGAAAGGGAGCGTTCATCTGACCCACTGAACAAAGAAGTCAGCAGTCTTGGGACTTGCCAAGATAAAATCACCAGATGTTTTCATAAATTCTGGGAAAAGTCATAACAATGTAAAAGGGGGACCTTGAAACCTATAGGGGATAAAAGTATAAACCCCTTGAATGCTCACCAGGTATGTCATCATAAACATGTAGTCAAGAAATAATATACTACCAATTCTAGAAGAATTGCAGTTGAAAGATAAACATGAAAAAAACAACAACACCTTTCTTAGTGAGTCCTAGTCTGAGCAATGTAAATTGGCAATCACATAACTTTTTAAAAGTTGTAAATTTGATGAAAAAATAATATTTATAATACTTGGTATTGGCACCAGTGTTGAGAGGATTTTTGGGAAAGAATTTGACGATATTCATGGTGGGGTAAAAGTAGGTTTACAGTTGTTCATATGGAGTCTATATGTATAAAGCGACTGTTAAGACCGGACAACCGGAATGACTGGAGTGACCATTCGACCAATCCCTATCACGCGCACTGACCACCAGGGGGCAGACGCTCAATGCTGGAGCTGCCCCTGGTGGTCAGTGTGCTCCCACTGAGGCAGGCTGGTGGTGTTGGCATCTGTTCCTTCCATGCGTGGCCCAGCAACCATTGCCTCCTCTCCTGACTCCCCTGGGGCTTTTGGGCCCCAGGCTGGGACAGGGAACCAGGGGTGTGTGGCTATGGATGCAGACCCTTTCCCAGGGTGACTGAGGGCCGGCTCCCTCCTTGGGGCGGCGGCCAACCTCCTGCACCCCGTCCTTCCCCCCAGCTGGGGCCTGCCACCCATCTGGCGCAGTGACGGTATGGCGGCGAGGGAAGGAGGAGAGTAGGAGGGGGGAAACCACTCAGTGGCTGGGCACCGGCTTCAGCTTTTGCATCCAGTGTCTGGCCTGGCAACTGTCACCTTCTCTCCTGACTCCGGAAGGGCCTTCGGGCCCCAGGCTGGGACGGGGAACTGAGAGTGGGTGGTGGCAGACATGGCCTCTTTCTCAGGTGGGCCTAGGGCTGGCTTACTCCTTGGGGCCAGTTGTCAAACTACTGTGCCCTGTTCCTCCCTCCAGCTGCCAGGCCCAGATCAGCCCGCAGTCCCTTCCCCCGTCCCTCCATTCTGCCGGCAGGCCCCAATCAGCCTGGCCCTGATTGGCCCTGATCGCTGGCCAGGCCTAGAGACCCCAGCAGTGCACAAATTCATGCACCGGGCCTCCAGTGTAATACAAGAATTAATAAGCAATAACATAAGAATTGTTTTCTGTACTCACAAATGTAAACCTACTTTTCCCCTATCCTGTATATGATATGCCATATAAGTATATTCTTTGATGCAGTTGTTTTAGTTTTATAAATCTGTCCTAAATGGGGAACTGAAAAAGTGTGGCTCATGAATGTGAGTATAATTTTATATTTATATCAAGGAAACACATGATTCAAAGACACAGTATCCATCCAGGAATTAATGATGACACTTGATGTTAGCAATCCAAACCTCATTTGCTAGGAAGAATTTAATGTTGAAAATATATTCATTGACTTGTAAAAATACTCGCAGCATGACATTAAGTAAAAAAGCAGTATAATAACTCTAAATAAATAAAAAGCATCTAAGAAAGTCAGAGCACCAAAAAAGTACTGAAAAAATATATACCAAAATAGCAATAAAGATTTTTGCTAAAGGGTGGCTAAAACAAGTTATTTTAATTTATGCATTATATTTTTATGTAGTTATAAATATGTATATGTAGTTTCTATACCAAAAAAATTCCATAAAGTTCATGAATTTTTCCCCCAGCATGTTATATGAGAGGTACACTGAGTTAGGAGGCTTGGATTGAGTCCTGGCTCTGTTACTTAGTAGCTGTTTCATTTTGGATGTTACTAAAATGTTATGAAGTTTCAGTTTATTCATCTCTAAAATGGGAATGGTACTATATCATAGGGCTGGTGTGATGATTAAAAAAAATAAAATAATGCTTGATGTTAGCCATACAGTTCACCAGGCACTTCATTATGAACAGACTACATAAGATTTGAATCTAAAAATTTGGTTTACAAAATCTGAGTTATAGATGCTGTTTTGTTGAAATTTATACATAGTTGTGTGTGTACATTTTCAAGTATACTTGCACACACACACGTATATTAAATAGTGAAGATAAGACATAAAACCTCTTCAATGGATTTTCATTTTAGTATCTAAACACTCGAGAATCTATTTTGCCTGGTTGATGTTGCTCAGTTGTTGAGTATCAACCCATGAGGGGTTCAAGTCCCACTCCAGGCACATGCTAGCTTTCAGGCTCCTTTCCCAGTAAGGGGTGTGCAGGAGGCAGCTGATTGATGATTCTCTCTCATCATTGATGTTTCTCTCTCTCTCTCTGAAATAAATAAAAATACATACATAAAAGAATTTCAGTTTTTAACTATAAAATTGAGAGGTAGGAAGGTTAGGATTCTAGGATGCAAATGTCCTCGAAATATTTCACAAGTAACTAATGGTAAAAATGCCAATGTCTTTGAATATTGAGTAAACTATTTAGACGCATTGTTGCCTTTTGCAGTGGTTATATAGACCCATGCTTTCTCTCCAGCAGCCCATATTTTTATTGGGCCAGTGCAATAACCCTTTTTTGCATTCTTACCAATTCTCAAAATAACTGAGTTGGTTTTCAACTTCTTTACCTGATACATAGCTTAGTTGGATGCATAAACAGATAAGATTATACATTCTTTTAAAATATTTTTTTATTTATTTCAGAGAGGAAGAGAGAGGGAGAGAGAGATAGAAACATCGATGATGAGAAATAATCATGGATCTGCTGCTTCCTGCAGTCCCCCCTAACTGAGGATTGAGCCGGCAACCTGGGCATGTGCCCTTGACCAGAATCAAACTCAGGACCCTTCAGTCCACAAGCCGACTGACTCTCTATCCACCGACTCAAACTGGCTAGGGCTGTCCATGTGTTTATGTGTATAATTTTGGATTTTCCTTTTACTACTTCAGAAAACTTTCTGTATTTCAGTTTATGTGTGTCTCCAATTAGTGAAGGTGCTAGATGTCTTACTTCCTAGTAAACTCAGTGGGTGTTAACTTTATTGTCTTTTTACGTTCATATTATGCTAAATTCCTTTCAAAGTATGGAATTCAATATGATTACAATATAATCGCATGGTTAATTGCAAGTAAAACCTCCTTTAAAATTAATATTTAAAGTGGAATTGCAATCAAAAGCAGAATGAATGAAGCTTTGTTACAGTAGTGCCCTGAGGGGGATTAATGCATTTCAGAGAAATTTAAATTGTGAATCAGGAAATAATCCCTAGTAAATCTCTAGAGAAGGCCACTACTACTTCTAGAAATTGTGTTTCTGGTGGGATAGATGCTCATTCTGCTTTATCTTCTTTGCATTTGGCTAGATAATCTCTTTTAAGACAGATAAGCCTTCTTTCAAGATCTTTTTCTTTTTTAAGGGCTCACTGTAATGGCATTTTCTTCCACCTTGAATATCTTTTTCTTTTGTTTTGTTTTGTTTCAATATATTTTATTGATTTTTTTTACAGAGAGGAAGGGAGATAGTTAGAAGCATCGATGAGAGAGAAACATCGATCAGCTGCCTCCTGCACACCTCCTACTGGGGATGTGCCTGCAACCAAGGTACATGCCCTTGACCAGAATCAAACCTGGGACCTTTTAGTCCGCAGGCCGATGCTCTATCCACTGAGCTAAACTGGTTAGGACCATCTTGAATATCTTATGTTCAACAAGACTTCTCCTTCCACATGTTTGCTGGATGTGAGAACAAAGCACATATCATTTCTCTATTTTTATTTAGAATTAGAATCTTAACAAGTATTTCAGTTTATCTTCTACCTCAGAGGATAATTGAATAGAGATGTAAATTACAAATAGAGGTTTTGTGGCTATGTCTTATTGTACTTTGTTGATTTAGTGCAGTTTAGGATGATATTTTTACATAGAAAAGAAATATAGTACTACTACCCTTAACTTTTAAATGTTTGGATAAATGGTGATGGAAGGACACTTGACTTGGGGTGGTGAACACACAATACATATAATGTGTTATGGAATTGTGCACCTGAAACCTGTATGATTTTGTTAACTGGTGTCACCCCACAGTTAACAAAATTAAACATTGAGTAAATATTTAAGCATTCTCTGTAGTAATCATCAATCACTTGATTTCCATTGCTGTTTAGAGTATATAGAATTTTAATATAAAATTTTAACTTACAAAACTTTGAGTACAGAGATGGCGATTTTTGAAAATAGTTTTTCCCTTCTTTCCTTTTTTAAAAAGGGAACACATAATCATTACTATAAAGGATTTTATTTCTCCCAATCTATAATGAGAATATTGGAAAGCTTCTAAATATAAAAGCCAGTCAAGGATTAGTCCCAGTGAAATCATATATTTCAGAAATTCAGAAGTCTTCTTCTGTTCAGAAGAGGTGACTTTATACTTACTCTTCAATGAGCATCTGTCATAAACTATGTCTTTGCATCACACTCATCTGCACTCAACCTCATAAAACAAACAAAAAAAATAAATGTCTATTTTTTCTGTAATATATTACATAGGTTGCTTTTATACCTATTTTTGACTCTTTTTTATTAGCTAATGATGGGTAGTTGATGAGTTTCTCCATTTCCTGTTCCTGGAAGTATCTAAATAAATTATAGATGATGATGCAGTTATATTGTATACAGAAAAATAGATACTTGTTCTCTTTTGGTCTCCGATTACATTTCTTCATGAATAGAATCAGAGTATGTCTACCTGATGAACTTGAGAGATTACTAAGGTTTAATATTTTATTTTATAAGTAATAAACTGAGACCCAGAGATTTGATTGAGATTATTTCATGGACTATCATAAGAAATCCTGGGCTCATTGGTCTTTTATGAGTGTTTCAGTCTCTTCTATTACCTATGAAATAAATAATTTGACTTTTTGTCAGGGTTGATAAACATGGGCTTTTTCAAGTTTTGAGTATTTGCTTTAGGGATTCCAACAATCATAAGTCTATGTTTTCCATAACTTCTCAAGCAGACAGTGTATTGTGTCTCTAGTACAGAGACCTGTCTTGATGACATGAATTGAGGTGTGTTGAAAGAATGTTAGGCTATAAAATAATACAATGTTGTCTGTCCATGAAATTATAAACGTCACCACTGAAAGATATCTTAGTGTTAGCACCAGGTCTTTTATTAAGTGAAGCATTTGGATGGCAATATTTTGCCCACAATCACATCACACTGGTAAATATATATATATATAATATATATACACATTATATATATATATACTTAATATATATACTTAATATATATACCTAATTTAAAAAAAATATATATATTTTAAATTAAGTAATTGTTTCTCTAGAAATCTCTCATTATAAAATTGTAAAAGCCAAGTTCATCTGAAGAAAAAATATACTCATTTCAAACACACACACACACACACACACACACACTTTTATTTTATCTTATATTTTTTTGGTCCCTTTTGGGAATACAGAATTGCATTAATTATGTTTTGTTATTTACAGTTTACTGACATCTTGGTCCATACATGACTCTCACTAATTATATTTGTTTAAATATTTCTTAGTAACATAATTAACACCTCTAATGCACCATGCATTCCAATAACTTAAATATTTCTAAAAATTTACATTTTCTATGTGCTTGTCCCCACATCTTGCCTTTGGCTTTTCACCCAGAAATATCATATATTCAGAAATTTATGTTTATCATTCTCTTGTAATTTCTTTAATATTTTCTATCAAACACACATATAAATGCTTAACAAATATGTTGTGCAGTTTTGCTTATATTTAAACTTACTTAAGGGGATATAATTTTATATTAACATCTTAATATAGTGTTATTTTGCTAGATAATTAGCTATAATTTAAAAAGAGGAGATAAGAGCCTGAGGGAATAATAATAAAAGCCCATTCAACAAACATTTATGGAACAGTTAACATTTGCATGCACTGGGGAAACAAATAGCCATAAAATATAAGTCCTTCTTTGAGAAATGTGTGACTGGTGAGAGATAGATATCAACAGGTAATTGCAATAAATTTGGAAAATACTACAAAAAGAGTTTGAAAACAAATGAGTGAAGGAGAGGTGACATTCTCCTTACCTTTTTAGGAATGTCTGGGATAGTATTATAATTTGAGAAACATTTCAGTCGAGGGAGACACTTGTATAATGCTACTGAACTGGAAGTAGAGCAGATGTCAAGATATCAAGACATTATATAGGATTGAATTAAGGCAGAAGGAATTAGGCTAATGAAATACAAATGGAGTAGTGGGGTGGAGGAGAGACAATGGCAGAAGTTAGCATCAATGCTATCTATACTGTAAGATACTACAGATTCTATAAAATTCGGTGACTATTGGAAATAGCAATGGGAAGCAAGTAAAAGCCAAGGACCAGGCAGACTCCTGTGCTGTAAGGGATGGTGCGCCTACAGATAAGGAAGGGCAGGAGTCAGTAGAGCAAAGAGACATTTTAAATATTTATCAGTATTTTACCTAGTTACATATATTTTCATAACAGGTGTGCATCAGAGCAAGCTGGCACTGCTTATGCAATTTTAGTATACATATAGCTCATGACCTGTGTGTGTGTGTGTGTGTGTATGTGTGTAGCCCATGTAAATGTATTAGTGGGAATGCTCAGGAAAGCTCATTGCAACATTATTTGTAGTAGTGGGAGTAGCAGGGTGGGTGCAACCTGAGTATCCATTCAGTATTTTCTGAATCAGTAAATAAAATATGAATACAATGAAATTTTAACCCTCCAATAAAAGCAGTTTCTGTTGCTGTTGTTACATGTCTCACATTGTGTCCTTGTATTCTTTATTCCTATCACAGAACTGGCCAGTGCGACTGAATTGTCTAATCGATGACTTTCGCTCATGTGGAGTCACTGTGCTCTGAAATCTCATTACTACAGGGTTTCCCTGCCATTTGATGTTTGGCCTAGCGTGGACATAATTGGTCTGGAAGCTTCAATGACTACTATAGTGGGTCCTGGCCTCACACTCATACCATTTTTTCCCCTTTAAATAATCCAAACAGTTCACATGTAACACTCTGCCTTTTTCTATGGGCCCCACTTCAGTTGCCTGGTGTCTGGTTCTCATAAAATTATCCTGACATTCACAAAGCAAATGTCCTTTGAGTTTTGACTGCAGGGTGAGGTGACCCACCAGATGTGGTATTCTGGTGCAGTTTGAAAGAAGCAGACAATGTTTATATTAACCTTTCAAGCCCTTTTCCATGTGGGTTTGGCAGCATGGTGGTTAAATAAAGATGCTTGGTCATCCAGAATCCTGTAAGCACTTGACACCATGTCAAGTAATCTACTGTGCCCCATAGGATCTGGCCATCCTGGCTGTGGGTGGAGAACAGCCTGGTAGTGAAAACCCAATGCTATGTGAGGACCTGTCTATGCCAGGACATTATGTGGACAATTTTCTTTTCCTTTTGGTGATACACATTTACCAAACATATTATGAGGCCACTGGCCACTAATAGGAGACGGATAAAAATTTCATCCTGATTGTATACATTTTTGGACTGCAAACAGGTTCCTAAATGATTTTATTTATTTCTTGGATTATGATCTTGCAGTCAAAGCATTAAAGGCAGGGCAGTCTAATAAATAATGTCTCTTCAAGAGGTTCACTAAGGAAACATTATGCTAACAGAACTCTATTTTAACCTGCTTTATGCTTCACTGTGAATGATAAACTATAGCAACACTAGTAATTTATTCCAAGAAAGAATAAGGATACTTATAGAAACAACTAAATTTAAACCACTATGCATTTATTTCTATGAGAAATGAAAGAAAAATCTAACACCTGCCGTTATTTTTGGGCTAAGCTCCCGACTTAACTGAAAATAGCATGTAGTTTTCTTAAAACTTTGTTATTTTTCTCTCTTTCCTTTTTAATTTATGAAAAAAAGTACCTAGCATCTACTAGTAGGTTTAAATGTTCCAACAGCTTCAAGGCGACACAGATATCATTTTACAAGTGCAAAATTTGTTACAGTGCTAAAGTAATGGAAAAACCATCATAAAGATTTTCCATTGTAAGTCCTTTTGACAGCTAAAAACTAATAATTCCTACTAATAAGTGATTTAATGTATACCAACATATGTCCAAACCTGCAACTATTATGTCAATAAACAGAGCTAATCAGTTTAATGTGCTGTAGGCAGGAACTAGGAATGCATACAAATGTAAAGATAGCAAGACAGGATTCTTTATCGCTTCTATTGTAGGTTCCCCCCAGTGCAGACAGGCTTTGAAACATTCCAATGCAAATTCTCTTACATTTGTACCTGTCCAAATGTCTGTTCTCAAATTCACTCTTATCAGCAGACTATTCTGGGGTCATTTTTATTCTACTCTAATCTTCCCAGTGTATCTTGCTGCCTCTACAGTGTCTTATTGTGATTAGGGTGTGTATTCCGCCATTCTTGACAGAAAGACTGAGGGTGTAGGAAGGAAAGAAGATGGTGTAGGGGAGAAGGAACAGGGAAGGGAATTAAAATAGATTTCCTGTGTCCTGTCCTTGCTTGGAAAAGAAATACCCTCAAGTTATATGTTTAAGAGTTATCCCTGATGCTGGTATTTAGGAACATAATCATGTTAAAAATATGTGCATATGTGTTTTTGCCTTTGTTTATATGTGTGTTATGTGTCTGGATATGTATAAATACAGAGTGTTGTATGCTAATCTGATATAAAAATTTTCAGAATATATTATTGGTGTTACAAATGAGTGAGAAGACTTTAAAAAAGCATGAGCTCTATATCTTTCCAGAGTCTTGTTTAGGGGCAATGATATGATTAGAGTGAACTATAATTTATCCGATATTTCCACTGTGCTACCTGTTTTATAGATCCTCTTTAAATAGTCCTCAGAAAACCACTGTTATTGCAACTGTTTTAGATTATCAAATTATAGCAATGTAGGACTTCAGTTCCCAAACCTGCTTCTGTGGTGTTTTTGTTTGTTTGTTTGTTTTGTTTCGTTTTTACTGCCAACCCAACCCTGGAAGGAAGGCTGTTAGTAGAGTCAAGAGAGAAAGGTATCCGCCGCAAAACAAACTTCACCCAGTTAGGCTATGAGATGTGGGCCAACACAGCAACAGAATAGCAACCTTTGTAGGTGCTCTACACTGAAAAGATGGGAAGGACTTCCAGGGCATTCCAATATTGGGCATTGCTCTAGGATGGTGCCTAGACTTGACTGGAAAGAGAGTCCCAGGGAAGAACTGGTGGATGATGCTGTTGTAATAACCTGCTTATTATTGGACGGGAAAGGAGGAAAAGGAAGACTAGATTTAGGCCTGCCATTTATGCAACTTTGCCAAAAATCTACATTTCACATTCTCCAAGTCTGTTTCTCACTGGTTGATGGGGAGAGGGACTGGACAAATGCAGTTTAGACACATACCCAGTAAGGTCTGGGTGACCTGGAAGGTGCCTACCTGTCTGCCTGTCAGTCACATCTGAAAGCCACTCAGTGTCAGGATGGGTGTGACCACTCCAAGCTCCCAAATCTAAATATATAAACTTCCAAATAAAGGAAGTTCCTTTTCACTTTCTCTCTGTGTGTGTCCTCTCTCTCCCTCTCTCTCTCTCTCTCTCTCTCTCTCTCTCTCTCTCTCTCATCCTTCTCTCTCTCTCATCCTTCTCTCTCTCTCTCTCTCTCTCTCTCTCTCTCTCACACACACACACACGCACACACACATGCACAGCTGTGTCAGGCCCTCTTGGGACTCCTGTGTCAGGGGGATAGGCTTCCCTCTGCCCATGTGGCACTCAGCCATATTGGATTCCCCACATGGACTAATAGACTTTGATCAGGCCTGAATGCTGAACTACACCCAGTTGCAATATGGAACAGGAACTTTGGACACTGGCCTTGTTTCTGGTTTTGCTGTGTTATAGAAGAGCAAAGAAATACCAAGCATGCTTCCTAGAGAAAGGGAGGGACTCCATTTATTAAACAAATTTTTGCGGGAAACGAGTAAAATCGGATCCACCAGGGAGACTGTCAATGGACATGAGGAAACATACATTGGAACCTCTAGTTGGAACCGGAAAAAATAAAAATGTTTTACGTCGTTGTCGTGTGTGTGCCGCTCATAAACTACGCATGTGCAAGTTTTGTAATGTACTCCTGCACAAAGGAAAGTGTTTCGAACACTACCACACAGTGGTGGGGAAATGCCTACTTACAAAGTGTTTTAACACTAGTGGACTCCAGGAATAATTTCCAAATCAGAGTGAAGTAACAAGCAAAGCCTTCACTTTTTATAACCTTCTAGGGTCTTTGTCTTGCAGATATGGTTCTGCCCCCTTTTGTGGGCTTACAGGAAGGTCCTCAGGTGTTGATGATCGGTCCTGGGGCCAATGATAATGAACACCCCCCCCCCCCCCCCCCCCGCCAGGGCAGTGCATAGTTCATAGTTTTTATGGCCTGACACGCCTTGCAAGACCAGTTTCCTCCTCAGCTGATGCTGCCCCTCTTTCAGGACTGGCTTGGGAGAAATGGGACAGTGGAAACTGAGGAATATAACTCCACGCCAACAAATTTTTCTACCACCTCGCATCCTCCTGAATAGGAATTTTTAGGGGTGAAACAGGCAAGTTTAGGAAACCTTCAAAATTAAGGGTCCATGGAAAAAACGCAGGGCTACAGAGCAGAGGTTATATTTTCATAGCACAAGGGATCCTGGAGAAGTTACATTTCCATAAGACAAGGGAACTAGGAGTAGCAAAAAGGTCCATATTTACAAAATAAAGAAGAAGGAAGAAAGTACAGAATGAATAGGAGAACAATGAGGGAGGAGGAATTCTAAAGGGAATATTGATCAATCAGAGGGGATATCAGGACACAGGGACTTGCAGCCTTTATAAACCATGCAAACAGGAAATCGGTGGGACTCTTTCCCCTCCCCATGTGGGAGTCTGTGCTGTGAAATTCTTTCCCCTTCCCCGTGTGGGAGTCTGTACTTGTTCTTCAATAAATTTCCACCTTTGCAATACCATCTCTGTCTGTGGATTCATTCTTCCACTCCGATGGACAAAGAATTCGGGGAACCATCCTGCCCAGGGGAACGCAGCGTGCTCCAGTCCAAAAATCCCATGCCACTCCCTTGGGGACTTCTGAAAATGCTTATTTCAGCTGCATCCAAATAACTTTCACCTCATTCCCATGACTGACAAGGGAGTTTAATTCTCTAGTGACAGATGGAGGTAGATGATTCAGACAAAGAGAGATCTGAGTGCCCATCCATAAGAATTCTCCAGGCTACAGTGAGACTGAAGGAATTGATAATGATGTCTTTCTGAATGGATGCAAGACACTAGGAAGGGGGTGAGGGCATGTGCCAGGGAGTAGGGGAGGCTGGGGGAAGGTCAATTGGGGGAAAAAAAGGAGGCATGTGTACTACTGTTTGTAATACTTTAAACAATTAAAAAAAAAGAAGAAGAAAATGGTAAAAACCAAAATGATATCTTTCTGGCCTCTGGCTGAATTTTTAATTCTCTGAGTTAGTTTCTTTCTAAATACAGATGGTTCCTGTGAGCCGTTCTAGATGCTGCCAGCATAAGTAAGGTGTTCCAGGAGGAAGTGAAGTTGTTTAACTATAATCCTACACCCATGGCCAGTTTCTGCCTTGAATTCAGGTCTAACTCAGAAATCTATGTCTTTAAAGCCATGCCACACTATTCAGAGTACAATGGTATCTCTATTGGTATCTGCTATCATAGAGGGGAGGTATTGCCTGGCATGTCTTGAGAAACAAGAAAGCCTTATATGCACCAGAAGAGCACTTTTAACCATTTTAATTTCCGGAAATCTATTGATTTATTCAACTAGAAAATGCCTAAACTATATCTGTTTATAAGCACCTGAGTAAATGTCATGGCAGAAGAAAAAAAATTTTGCTAATTTTATATTTTTATAAAAGATAGCATTCCAAAATATCAGTATTTTAACATTAAATCTACGTAAATATCCACATGTATTGATAAGTTGATAGTAAAAAGTGTATAAATTAGAGACATAGATGGAATACTGTTGCAACCATTGGCAGAGTAGAGACTCATCTTGCCATATAGCAGGAATAGATATTTATACTGCATTTACCAGGCCAAACATACTTTCCTTTGAGATAAATTTAAAAAAATATATATATATATATATATTTGAACTGGGAACATTCATTGTAGTATTGATAGTTGAGAGAACTCATTTTTAATAGATTTATCCTGTGAGGGTGTTATAAATTTCCCTATTGCTAGTTTTTTTTTTTATTATGTGCCTCCACCATTTCACAAAAATTAAAACCTTTGCCACACTGTAGTTTCTATTCTCATTATTACCTTCATCAAAATTATTCTGAAAAAAATAGGCTGAAAATACAGAGATCTCAATTTGTGTAAAGGGCAACTGACACTTCACCATTTAAACATTACGTTACCTGTTACTACTTTCTTGCACAGTGTCAAGGTCAGAATAGGTGCTCCATAGATGTTCATTACTTTGGAAGTAGGAGTGTGCACTCAAATAAGTACATTGTGGCAACAGAATAGATAGCTCAGTGTCCTATGAAAATCCAGCTAAGATGGCACAACCTAATTTGTGGGTGGTTATCTTGAATACTTATTAATATAACTAGAGGCCTGGTGCACAAAAATTTGTGCGCTCAAGGGGGTCCCTCAGCCCAGCCTGTGCCCTCTCATAGTCTGGGATCCCTCAGTGGAAGTCCTACTGATAGCCCCAGTCTGGCAGGTGCTCTGTGTGTGTGTGTGTCCCCGCTGGGGGCCTTGCCCCCAGCTGCATCTGAGGCTCGGAACAGTGCATACCTTGGAGGCTTGGAGCAGGCACCCCTCTGTGTTGATCTCTCAGCTCCTGGCCTTGCCTGCATGTTGTTCTCTCCCTTGAGCTGTGGCCAGGGCTGGATGCTGCCTCCCGGCTAGCCTTGCCGCTCCTGAATCTTGCCCTGGCAACCAGGAGGCAGACTGGCCTTGCCTGCACCCAGATCTTGCCCTGGAGACTGCGAGACAGGCAGGCCCCGCTCTGTGTGCTGCCCTGCCACTGGGCCAGCCTTACCTGCTCTCCAGTCACCACAGTGACTTGCCAGCAGGCCCTTCTGGGGGCTGCCTGCTGGTGCTGCTTGCTTGCTCCAGGGTAGCGAGACCTGTTCACAGGTTGCTGAGGCAATGTCTGTGGGCTCACATTGCCAGGGTGACATCGCCAGCATCCTCCCCCTATGGGCGCCGCCATCTTTGTCTCAGAGTGATGGTTAATTTGCATATAAATCTTTTATTAGATAGGATTTACAATGCATTTCTACCCAAGTTATTTGGACAAAATTAAATCATAACCTAATTTACTGTGTACTTGAATACATATTTCAACTTTGAGAAGAAAATCTTTTCATATTTAAATATAGGATAACACACATATATGAAATGGGAGTCTGATGCAATTAATAGTCTAATAGGACACCTGGGAGAATTTTTATCTTATTTGAAAAAGAAAATGCTAAAAATGAAGATTGTTAAAAGGCCAAATTAAGAAGTAGACAGAAACGTATCTCTAAATTCCTGAAAAAGTAATAGAAAGAGGTCTATTCCTGTTTGGAGAAGGTGTGATAAGGGGTGACAATTACTAATCTGATGTCAGATATGTGGCTTTTAGATAACTCAGGCTAAGTAGTCCCATTCCTATAGAGAATGAAAAGAAGAGAAACTTGAAAAGTCTTTTATCTCACAGCTTGGATTAATGCTGGCTAGGCATCCTCGCACAAACGTTTTTTCTTCTTAGGTAGTGTTCATTTCATTTTGTTTTAGAATATTGAAGGCCAAATGGACCCCATCTAGGGAGTAAGGGTGTTATAAGAGGACGTGAGAGGTGATTTCTCACTGGGCTTGGCTTGGTTGTGCAGCTCCAGGAGGCAAGTTGTAAACTTAGAAATGTCTATACTCTATTTCATTTAAAAGGAATCCTTTGACACAAGGCCTGGCAGTTTTTTTCTGCTTATAAATGTGCATGCACACACACACACTCAAGCACACACTCATAGATGATGTAGTCTTTCTCCCAGTTGTCTCCTATTGACATTTGCACACATGATTGGTGCTGCTTTGGTTACTGTTCTCATTAGGCCTCTATTGCTGAAGGGGCCTGGTTTATTATATCAGCTTAGGTGCTTACAGCACACACATATTCTCTAAGTACACTAAGATTACAACACCAAGAACACTAACAAGTGAGTAGTCACTGCTAGCCAAGAGGAAATAAGAAGACTGTTTTCACATAGGACTTGTTGAGTGCAAAATGAAGAATGCTTTAAAGCTAAAGTATGAACACTGTGAAAGGCAACACAATTATCACTTCAAAATCTTGTTATAGTTTTATAGTCACAATTCAGACAGTTCTCATGTAATATCACTTTTAGTGCCACATGCAGGTACTTTATACAGCGTATAAAAATTAGAGATTTTGTGCAACATATATTACTCACATTTTTTTTTTTTTGTTCCTGATAAAATATTTTTTTTTGCTATTAGTTCCTTTCAATTAAATATCTAATATAATTCTCTAATTCTTTAGTTAGTGATATCTAATGAATAATAATTTACTTTCCCAACTAGAGTGCAAGCCCGTTGATGGCAGGGACAAAAGTTTAATTTACTATATTGCTTTATACAAATTGTTTGCTCAACCATTTTATTCAATTGAATACTTACTTGTCTTTTCTAACTTGGAAGAAAAAACTTCTAATTCCATAAGCATAATTATCTTTTAAATTCATTTGCAAATAATCTATTGGAATCTGTATATTGTAGTTGTAATATGTGGCTTAGTAATGTATCTCTATATGTTTTCATATCTATAATATTGTTAATTTTAAAAATACATATTTAAATTACCAACTGATTGACATCCAAATCAAAACAAAGTACTTTGAACTAAATGCAAAGACAATATCGAGGTTTAACAATGTTGCTCTAGTTTAAGTAATAGTGCTTGACTAGCTAGTAAAAATATTTTTTATGCTAAATTAAAAGAATTGATGCTACTTCACTAATTAACAGTTTTAATTATGAAGATTTATTCAGCTACTAGAGGTCTGGTGCACAAAATTTGTGTACTCGGGGGATCCCTCATCCCTGCCTGTGCCCTCTCACAGTCTGGGACCCCTCAGGGGATGTCCACCTGCTGGCTTAGGCCCGCTCCCTGGGAGATTGGGCCTAAGCTGACAGTCAGACATCCCTCTGGCAGCCTGGGTGAGGGGCTGAGGGCTGTTTTCAGGCTGGCCATGCCCCCCGGTGACCCAAGCTCCCAGCCTCTCTATTTTTTCTGGGATTTACTTATCTAATCTAATAAAAGAGTAATATGCAAATCAACCATCTCTCCTGGATGCCTAAGCCATGCCCACCAGCCAAGCCACACCCACCAGCCAATCAGAGCAGCTATATGCAAATTAACCCAGCCAAGATGGTGGCCAGTGGCCATGGAGCTAGAGTAAACAGCAGGCTTCCATTGCAACTGCCTGCCTAGGCTGGTTGAGCCTTTGCTCACAGTAACAATGTTTCAATTATAGAAGCCACAGAGCTGAAACAAACAGAAAGATTCCTTATCTGCCTAGGCCTTGGCTCAAAGCAACAGTGTTTCAATTATAGAAGATAAATAAACCCCAGAAATCTGATTCCAGCCAGCGTTGCTGGGACCTTAGGTCAATGGGAGCTGTGGGCAGCCTGAAAGCCTGAAAATGGCCCTCAGCCCCTCACTCAGGCTGGCCATTTACCCCAGTAGGGACTCAAACCCTGAAGGGACTGTGGGCAGCCTGAAAAAGGCCCTCAGCTCCTCACTCAGACTGCCCAGGCACCCCAGTAGGGACCCAAAACCTAAAGGGACTGTGGGCAACCTGAAAACAGCCCTCAGCCTGTCACCCAGGCTTGCCACACCCCAATGAGACCTCCTGCTCGCTCCAGCTTTGTGGCCTCCGCCATCTTAGTTGGGTTAATTTGCATACTTGTTCCTGATTGGCTTGTGGGCATGGCTTGTGAGCATGGCTTGACTGTAGCAGAGGGATGGTTAAATTTCATGATTCTCTTTTATTATATAGGATAGCTTATAGATATCTTAATTTGAATAAACTGTACTCTTGCTTAATACCAAATATTTTGTAAATGTTTTTACATGCTTAATATCTACACTTGATACGACTACCAGAGCTTTGTGTATAGACTTGAAAATAATTATCTAACAATATTGATATAACAGCAAGAAGTGAAATACTAGGAAAAAGAAAAACTAAATTCTTCAAGGCCTGCGTTGATTTCCACCTTTTTTCTCCATATAAAGAGATTTAAGTGAACATTTTTATTAAGCTGAATATAATTCTCTTCTCTGAGTATTATTTTGGAAAACAATATTTTTTTTCTAATTCCTTCTGTCCTCCAGATTAACAGGATGGTGATCACCCTTCTGAGAGTGATGGAGATCACACATCTATTTCTATTTTAATATATTCCTTTCTTAGGAAACAGAAGCTGATGTTCTATCTACATTCCTTTCTAGATAATAGTTTTTCTGAAGGATTTGAGAATTAGAGTCATTTACCCTCACAATCATACTCTCTCTACTTTCTAGAATGAGACAATCATTGGGATACTTACGTATAAAAATATCGAACAGACAATACAAACATTTATTTCTAGAGATCGTAGTGGATCTTGCCAAGTAACAAATCTTTGAAAACACATTTAGGTAGACTCTTTAAAAATTATACTTAAATATTTAGGCAATAAAATCAGGCTGTTACCTACTAAATTTAAGTAAAATGAATCTAAAATTTTATGTAAATATAGAAATGTTTTTTAAGCATATGCTATAATATTGGTTTTAATTTGGTAAGTTTTAGGAACATTTATCATAATGTCTTTCTAGAAAATACGAGAACCATGTAGCTCAGGCCTGAGGGAAACAAAGCAACCCTGAAGGATCCAGATGGTGTCTCTAACAGTAATGTGAAACAGACATTTTCCTCAGGTTGTAACCTCGGTCCCCTCCGTTAGTCTCTCTGGGCCTCTTCTCCTTCATCTGTGAAATGAAGGGATTGAACTAGACGATTTTAGATTCACTCCCAACATTTATAATATGTATTCCCTTTTGTGGATTTCCTTTTTACATAGGCTGGGGTTGTACTCAGCAAACAGGTAATTCCTTACTGATTAGACCTCAAAACGTGCTTTCCCACCTTTATATCAGTTCTTGTAGGATCCTGAGGAAAAACTACCTGATGGTAGAGGATATTTTTAGGATATTTCAACTAATGCATTTTCCCCTGGCATATTTATAGTTAAGTATATTTATCAAAGACAAACTAATTCACTAGCCAGCGCTGAATTCTGAATTACAAATAAATTGCTCTTGAATATAATTTGGTTAAAATTTCCTCAGAGACTCGCCATGAAAAAGTTATTAAAAGTCAATATCATGATCCAGAAGAACAAAACAGCCTTTCAGGATGTTTTTCTTTAAACTTACATTTACTTTTGGAAAATAAATAAAATTTAATCTATTAGAAGTAGAGCACTTAAATTTCAATAAGGCCCACAAAAAGATGTATTGAGTTAAAGGGGTGGTGGGAAGGAAATAAATCTATGTCTTAAGGCATTTAACCTGATGTTAAATATAACTTGAAGAAACGTATTCCAATTAGCCTAAATATGACCTGTTAAATATGTTTACATTGGCTTTGTAATCTTAAATAAATAAAATCAACATGCAAACGTTGGGGTTTTTAGAAATGAATGAGGATATTTCAAAGTTGGAATTTTTAGGTTCACTTATGTTCAACATATTAGTGAATGCTTAGGAAAAGATAACAAGCAACACATTTTCATTTGTGGATGGGACTAACTTGAGGGATGTTGCATACACTGGGGAGGACAGGAAAATAATTTTAATAAAGAACCTAGAGGCATTAGAAGTATGGTAAGGAAATGATAAAACCAAGATTTAAGTTGTAAAAATGCAAATCATTATGCAAGAGTAAAAAATAACCTAATGCAGCTACTTAGAGGTGGGATAGACTCACGAAAACAGTTAGAGGCAAAATAAATCTCAGAGTGATAGTGCAGAGCAAATGAGCTATGAACCAACAGCAATAATAAGTAGAAAATGTCCCTCTGCTCTTTTGAATCACAAAGAGGCATTGTGGCATAGGAAGATGAAGGACATGGCACCTAAACATTGGATTCAGTTTCTGTTACATATCAAAAAAACTGACATATGCACAGTTGGATATGCAGCTGCTTAGGGGTCTGACTGCTAGGAAGCTGCCACAATAAATTTCTGTTACATGTCTGTTCAGTGGACTTCTAAACTAATATAGTGCAAAGGAGCAGAGCAAGAAATAGTGGCATCGTCCTTAAGAACAATATCTAAATCCCAGGAATTAAGGAGAAATTCTACACAAATAGCAGATGGTCTTCATTCTTGTTAAACATGATTCATCCTTCCAAAAACTTGTGCCACAGAAATGAGCATTTCTAACGCATCATTGTAAAAATCTAAGCATGTGTTAGACTTTTAGTCATATGCCTCATGGGAACCACTCTTTCTATTTGAATAATGAAGACGTGAGAATACAAACTAAACATTTCAATGCCCATTTTACAGATGAGAAAAAGTAAGGCTCCGTAAAACTTAATCAATATTCCCACAGGAAATGAGCTGTAAAGCCAGAATTTGTGTGTGCCTAATGCTTTAATCCATGATTTTTCTCCTATTAAATTACTTCATTGACACTATAACTGAACAGTCAGTGGTGACCAACCCTTTAAACTTAAAGCGACCTTATATCTCCTTACCTGTTTTAGAGACTTTCTGTAGATTTCTACTAGTATTTTACAAAGCCTTTGATTATGTTTTCACTGGCTTTAATCAGTGCCTGTTAAGCATATAGTAGAAACAATATCTGGAATTGTTACCAAGTTTATGTATATAAAATTTAGAAACCATGGAAATGGTAGATTTTACCAGTAAAAATTCTTATATGAACCAATTGTATGTGTAGTCCTCAAAACTTATTTTTCACTGTTAGGCACAGTGATCACAGTTATCAAAAGGAAAACCCTTTGCAAGAAGGCTCACACTCACCGAGGCCCATGGAAAACACATACACAGCTGATAAAAATAGTTCGGTGCCACTTCCCAAGTTTCCTCTCGCTCTGACAAACAATTTGGTATTTGGGTGCACTTCGTGTAGGTGAGCCTATTAGACCTTCTGAGACAAAAAAGTATCTAGGGAACTGAATGATATTTCCAGACTTATTTTGCCAAATGGCATTTTACAGTTACCTTCGTTAGGTAATAGAATGCCTGTAAAATTAATATGGTGCAATGTTCTATGGTGTTTTCTTTTTAATTTTAGGGATTAGTTTTAGCTAGGAAAGATATAAAATATATGTGAATTCTAGAGACTAAAACGTGTACATGATTATGCTTACGAGTCATTGTTCACCCTTAATCATTTGCTGTATCTGTTAATTGTGAATACTTTAGGGGAAACTGTCAAATAATTTAAATATCTTTGTGAGAACAACCAATATAAAACCACTTTAAAAAGCTAGGTTAAAATTTTGCCTAAATTTAATAAATGTGATTAAACTATTAATGCCATAAGCCACAAATAAAAATTACTCTGTACAAAAGTATTACATTCTGTTTGGAATTGCCTTGCCTTTGGGAAAAACAAAGAAGATAAAATGTCAAACCTATTTAATGCATTGTAAGCAAATTTTTAAAAATCAGTGAGAAAGTCTTGACCTTTAATATAGCAACTTAAAAAAAGTATACTTTTATGAAAAATAACGATCTTGGGGCCATGGACAAATGGGATCATGTTCTCTGTTTTGATTCCTGATTTTAGAGCAGCAGGTATTGAGAAATTACTCAGCTATGATGAGGGTTAGAATGTTGAATGGGTCTTCTGGCTTTTTACAATTGTTTTTTTGAGAACATACGTAATTCAAGGAAGTTCCTTAGCAAGCAGCTAAAGTTGGAGCCGAGAAGACAAGCCAGTGTCCCAGAGGCCTCACCCATCACCAGTAAATCCATTGAAAATGAAATCACCTGTGATATCAAAGTATTGCATCTTGTTAAAAAGATCAGTAGACAGAAGGGCAGGCCTTTTACCTTCTTTATCCAATGAATTCCAATATTCTGGCTTTGTATTCTTAAATGTGCTGTTAAACCAACCTATTTATAAAGTAAAAGGAAACATAATAATGTTGTTCTTCAGCTTTAAGAGAGATCTTAATTATTAACGACGTATAGGATGGTAAGAGCGGGAAGAAGTATAATAGCAATGGCAGAACATGAACCTGAGTGTTGGGGAAAAGGCTAAGGTCTACACCTGAGAAAAGCCTCAAGGTCTGAGTGAAATAAGTGTAGGGTGTGTCTTTGATTTTGATAGAAGCTGGCACTTGATCTTTGCAAATCTCAGCTTTCTAAGGTTAACATTTCTCTAGTACCGCAGGTCAAGGCTGTGACTAAAATGAGGAGGCAAGGGCTCCAAAAATTGAGAAGAGACTTAGGGGCTGAAGAAAAGCCATTCAGAGCTTGGCAAATAGGTGAGAAGGTGGCACTTTAGTTTTTAACCTCATATGGCTGGATCTCATCCTACCCAACATGAGTGCAGCAAATTGCATAGGAGTCCATGGGCAGACACATATGGAAAAGTGCCAAAGTGTTAATGTGCTAAGAAAAGTGCAAAAGGAGCAATGAGAGGATCTTGAATATGATCTTTGAAGTGTTAAGACAGTTTGAGGCTGGTGAAAAGCCCAAGTAAAACTCTAATTCTTTACAAATTTATACATAATACATTATACATAATACATTAGAATTGCCAGAATGTGGTATCATCCCTGCTGAAAAGCCTACAATCATTCTGGCTTTAAGTATGGCAATTTTGTGATCTTTTAAAAATAATATAATAGCTTAAGCAGGTTAAATGCTATTGATACTCTTAAATTATTGAAAATTGCACAAATTTCTTTAATATTAATGAAATGATTGCATCGATTTTATTTGTTAAAATACAGTTTTATTGATTTCAGAGAGGAAGGGAGAGGAAGAGAGAGATAGAAACATCAATGATGAGAGAGAATAATTTATCAGCTGGCTACTTTCTGAATGCTCCCTACTGGGGACTGAGCCCCACAGTTCGTTCATGTGCCTTGACGGGAATGAAACCATGACCTCCTGGTTCAAGGGTCCATGCTCAACACAGAGCCACACCAGCTGGGCAGTTGCATCGATTTCAAAGCAAGAGTGTGAACACTGGAAGCATATCAGCAATACATATGCATTTTATTTATATGTGTTATTGTCATTGTTGTTTTAAAGATACAATAGTCCCCTCCATTTGATCTCCATATCCAGAGGGTCTATTCTGTAGGTATAGAATGTAACCTAGGCATCTGTTTGTTTTTTGCTTTTTAAAATATATTTAACTGATACTAAGACACAATTAATTATAATTACTAGTACAGTTTGAAAGCAGACCATAAATATAAAAAGCATGATCTTCAGAGTAAAACTGATCCAAATAATCATTCTACATATAGTAGCCAATTAAACAAGTTACCGGCCTACTTTGTTTCATAAATACTGCATATTTCACACAAACCTTGAAGCTTATAGCACCATTTTTACAACATAATTTATTCAGTTTCTCTGTGTCACATTTTGGTAACTCTTGCAAGATTTCAAGCTTTTCATTTTTTATTTTATTTGTTATGGTAATCTGTGATCAAGGATCTTCGATGTTACTACTGTAATTATTTTGAGGACCCACAAACCATGCCCATGTAGATAACAAACTTAATATATGCTTTTGTCTTCTGACTGCCCCACCAACTAGTAATTTCTCTGTCTCTCTTCCTCTCCTTGGGCCTCCCATTTCCTTAGATACAAAAATATTGAAATTAGGCCAATGTAATAAACAACAGAAGGCATGTCAAACAGAGACAGGCTGAATGCTAGGACTCTGTGTCAGTTAACCGAGTTGAAAAGGTAAAGAAAAGATTTTTGAGAGAAATTTATAGTGGTATTCTAAGGAACACAAAAATGTTAGAAAGTAAAAACCTTATTGTTGATATTGAGAAAGTTTTGGTGTTCTGGATAGGGGATCAAACCAGCTATAACATCCTCTTAAGCTGAAGCCCAATCCAGAACAAGGCGCTAACTGCCTTTAATTCTATGATCTTCAGAGTAAAACTGATCCAAATAATCATTCTACATATGGTAGCCAATTAAGCAAGTTACTGGCCTACTTTGTTTTATAAATACTGCATATTTCACACAAATGACCAGAACAGTTGGAATGACCAGAATGACCAGTTGTTATGAAATGCACTGACCGCCAGGGGGCAGACGCTCAGCGCAGGAGCTGCATTGAGCGTCTGCCCCCTGGTGGTCAGTGTGTATCATAGTGACCAGTCATTCCCAGTTGTTCTGCTGTTAGGGTCAAGTTGCATATTACCCTTTTATTATATAGGATAGAGGCCTGGTGCATGGATGGAGGCTGGCTGGTTTGCCCTGAAGGGCATCCCAGATCAGGGTGGGGTTCCCGCTGGGGTGCCTGGCCAGCCTGAGTGAGGGGATCATGGCTGTTTTTTGTGCTGGCCATGGCCCCCAGCGACCCAAGCTCCCAGCAAGCCTGGCTGGAAGCAGGTATCTGGGATTTATTTATATTCTATAATTGAAACTTTGTTGCCTTGAGTGGAGGCCACAGCCAGCCAGGGCAGGCAGGCAGCTTGGCTTCCTCCATCGCCAGGGCAACCAAGCATCCTGCTTGCTATAGTTCTGTGGCTGCTGGCCACCATCTTGGTTGGGTTAATTTGCATATAGTTGCTCTGATTGGCTGGTAGGCATGGCTTGGGGTGTAGCGGAGGTGAAGTCAATTTGCATGTTTCTCTTCTATTAGATAGATAGTGCAAGTTGAAAATGCAAGTACTGATGTAGAAGCTGCAAGTTATCCAGAAGATCTAGCTAAGATAATTAATGAAGGGGACCACACTAAACAACAGATTATCAATGTAGACAAAACAGCCTTATATTGGAAGAAGATGCAATCTAGAACTTTCATAGCTAAAGAGAAGTCAATGCCTGGCTTCAATGCTCCAAGGACAGGCTGACACTCTTGTTAGGGGCTAATGCAGTTGATAACTTTAAGTTGAAGCTAGAACTCATTTATCATTCTGAAGATCCTAGGACCTTTTAAAATTATGCTAAATCTATTCTGCTTGTGTACTATAAAGGCAACTACAAAGCTTGAATGGTAAGCATATTTCTTTCCAACATGGTTTACTAAATAATAGACCAACTATTTAGAAAAAAAGGTTTCTTTCAAAATATTACTGCTCACTGACAATGCACTTGACAATCCAAGAGCTCTGATGAAGATGTACAATGAAATTATTTTTTTTTCATGCCAGCTAACACAGCATCCATTCTGAAGCCCATAGGTTAAGAAGTAATTTTTATTTTAAAATTGTATTATTTAAGAAATACATTCCATAAGGCTATAGCTGCCATAGAGAGTGATTCCTCTGATTGGTGGAGGTAAAGTAAGATGAAACTTTCTGGAAAGGATTCACCATTCTAGATGTCATTAAGAACATTTGCAATTCATGGGAAGAGATTGAAATATCAACATTAACAGGCATTTGGGAAAAGTCGATTCTAACCCTTGTGGGTGAATTTGAGGGATTCAGACTTTGGGTGTGGAAATAACAAGGGAGCTAAAATTAGTAGTGCAGCATGAAGATGTGACTGAATTGCTACAATCTATCTATATAATAAAAACCCAGTGGTAACACCTTTAAAGACCAAAGACTGGTCACAAAGAGGTTGTGTGTGCCTTGAGGTGCAAACAGGTTAACAGGGCTGTGTGTGAGGTGAGGCGCATGTGGGTGGGTGGGGACTTGCCTCTGAGTCTTGAGGTGTGGCGGGACTGGGGGGAAGTTGACCCGCAGCACAGCAGGGTTTGGGGTCCTAGGTCTTATGCAATTTCATATGCTGGGTCAATAGTTTCATAATAAAACTTTAAGAGATGGGGAGCTGCTTCATAAGGATGGGCAAAGACAGTGGTTCCTTAAGGTGGAATCTAATCCTGGTGAATACTCTGTGAAGATTGTTGAAATGACACCAAAGGATTTAGAATATCACATAAACTTAGCTTGAGAAAAGAGCATCAGATTTTGAGAAGATTGACTCTAATTTTGAAAGAATTTCTCTGTATAAAATGCTATCAAGTAGCCTGACATGCTACAGAGAAATTGTCTGTGAAAAGGAGAGTTGATCAATGCAGCGAACCTCATTGTCTTATTTTAAGAAATTGCCACAGCACCCCAACCTTCAGTGTTCACCCTTCTGATAAGTCAACAGCCATCACAGACAGGCAAAACTCTTCACTGGTAAAAAGATGATTTATTTAAGGTTCAGATGATGTTTATCATCTATTTTTTTAAAATAATTTTCTAATTATGGTAAGGACATTGTTTTTTCTTTATTCAATTTTTAAAAAAATCTTTATGAAAGTATTATATATGTCCCCCTTTTTCACCCACTGACCCCTTACAATCCCTTGCCTCATGCCTCTACCACCCTATTGTCTGTGTTCATGGGTTATGCATATATCCATACAAATTCTTTGGTTGATTTCTTCCCACCCATATACCTTCCCTTGCCTTCCCTCTGAGATTCTGCAGTCTATTCTATATTGGGTTTTGTTGTGTGTTTTTTTTGTCTCTGGATCTATTTTATTCAATAGTTTGTTTTGTTCATTAGATTCCACATATTAGTGAGGTCATGTGATACTTACCTTTCTCTGACTTTCTCATTTCACTTAGCATAATACTCTTCAGGTCCTGTAAGTCATTGTTTTTTGTTTCAAACATAACACTATATTACACTAAATAGACTACAATATAGTGTAAACATACCTCTTATGTGTACCAAAAGTTCTGTGACTTGCTTTACTGAGATCTTTTCTTATTATGGTAGCCTGAAACTGAACCTACAATATCTCCAAGGCCTATACTCAGTTTTATATTCCTTAATGTTAAAATTGGGATGTTGATAGAACTTACCTGATAGTCTAGTTATAAGGATGAAAGAGGCAGGATATTTAAAGCATATCATGGTATAATACATATATTGAACAAATATTTCTAGAATAATTTGACAACTAATGTATAATTATTAAATAAATATTAAGTCTACATATATAAACATAAGTTCAATCTAAATACATAAGTTAAATGGGTGGTTCCAAAATGGGAAATAAAAGTATTAATTATAGAAATAAAACCTTTACCTACTGAATTTTCACAGATGCAGAAGTTAGTAAACTTAAGTTTGCAACTATGTAAATGTCTCTCATTTTGGCAGGTATGTTTTAGGATTTTGACCCAGTGTTTTTTAGTTGAATTATTACTACTTTCAATTAATCATTGCTTCAGTAATCATAATACTTACATTTTCTTTCATTAATTTTTATTGTCAGCTATTAGAATAATGTTATTTATTTAAAAAAATTCTTATAATAATTTTTTGTCTTCATTTTTCCCTGGGCTGTACTATTTCTTAATGTAATTTTCATGTAAAGAACGTTATCAATGTTTTGTGTACAATCTCCGTACATTTTAGAATGTCTTTTGTGCATTCACTCAATGCTCCCTTTACCTTATCTTGGCATAGAAATCTGGGTCACAGGTTTTATTCCCTTAGAACTTTGTCACTGCTTTGAGGAAGGGGAGGAATCTTCAGATGGCCATCTGAAACTGAAATGTTGCATTCTAATATTGCAGACCAAATAGGATTGAGAGGAGGGGATCAAGTGAATGCTTTCCATATCCTAACACCACCAGTTCCCTCAACCTAGTACCACTGACATTGTGAAGTTATAATTAATGAAAATGTGGAAATCATGTGAGGGACATTTTTTTTTATTAGCCAATTATCAAGTAGATGCAATCTGGTATCAGGTGACTCAAATTAGTCCAAGGTGGGTATTAGAATTTGTATAGATGAAGCAACTGAAAAACAATTAGTTGTCTGTGAATTTTTAAAGAAAGCGTTTTTCTTTAATTATTCGCCTTCCTTAAGTACAGTTATTCCAAGAAGTAGAGACATTCTCAAACATAACTCAATTCATATTCACCCACTGCTCTGTTATAATGGTAAAAAGCAAAATTACACATCGCCAAAGTGAAAGAGTACACATAAAGAGTCAACACCCTTGTAAAATCCGAAGTATTTAAGGAAAAGACTACAGTTTTTCCATAATTTTGGTGTTTGGTTTGACTAGGAAACCATAACATATTTTGTTTTGTTTTTTTTTTAAATAAATTATCCACTAGAAGAGGGTATTAGCTTTCCAGACAAAAAGCTGAAGTCCAACTCATTTTTAGCCTCATCATCTCGATTTGGTAAAGATTGGAAATGAAGACGAAAAACAAAATTAATGGACTGAGGTCATAAGAAATTAGCAAAAGGCTTTAATTTGAGGATGGAAAAAAATGAAACTTGGTTTGCTTGCTCATGAATCACGCTATTGTTATCCAAACGAGAGGAGCTCATGGCAGCAATTGTAACATCATTAGTGGTTCTCTTGGCCTTTGGTTTGTTTTTCATCTCTTGGATTCTTGCTGCTCATTAAGATCCAGTTTGTATTCATTGCCTGTGTTTCCGCTGATAGATACATAATTGCTCCAAAAGACATGTGCTCAAAGTGCCCATAACTCATGTTTTTTGCTAAACAATCAAGACAAAAGTCTCAGTTTTATTATTTCATTTCATTTTATGCTAAATAACACAGAAACAGCTCCTTTTCTTGAATAACCTCATTGTAGTTTATTTTTATTCTTCTAGTTTCATTTAATAATGAAATATAGGACTAGTATCAAATAGTTTTCATGTTTTTGATTATGCTTATTTAGTAACAGTTCAAAATAGTAAATTGAATATACTTACAAGTATATTTACATATACTATTGAGAGATAATTATAACTATTCTCAATGGGGAATTTATAATTTTCAAAGTTATGTGAAGAGTATTAGTAAATTACCTCAGATAATCATTTGTATGAGATTTAAAATATGGTTTTTATGTTAAGAGCTGACTAATAATTATGTTATGCTACTAACTACATGTTTATTATATTTTTACTAACTTTCTATGAAGATTAATAGGTGGGACGTGACAGTAGGTTGAGCAAACCTAACACATGACATTAACTTTTTAATTGGGAGAAAAACATCTCCTGCCTCTTTGTAAATAAGTTCTATAGGATTTTCTGCTGTTGATTAGCAAAGATATAATTTTTCAATATTTGAATTTGAACATACTCAATTAATCAAATCACATTTGCTGACCCATAATTAAAATCAAAAATTTAAACTTGATTTTGTATAAAATCTAAATCTGCCCTCTCCCCTCCTATTTCAGATGGGAAACCCACAGGGAGAGAAAGGGACCATAATTCTCCTACATTCTTTAGTGTGTTTTTTTAATCCTCACCCCAGGAGTGAGGATATATTTCCATTGATTTTTAGAGAGTGGAAGAGAAGTGGGAGGGGGAGAGAGACAAACATAGATATAAGATAGATTTATCGATTTCTTGCTCCCACTCATGCCCCCACTGGGATGGGGATCAAATCTGCAGCCCAGATATGTGCCCTTGACTGGGAATTGAACCCACAACCCTTTGGTGTGAGGCTTATGCTCTAACCACTGAGCGTGCAGGTCAGGGCTCTACTTTTCTGTCAATTCATTTTTTCTCCCACTCCATGTTAGTGTCTTCTCTCCAGAACTTTCTGCTGTGCCCCTCACTGTTCCTGTTCCTTTGATGAGGCTGAACCATTCCTTTGCAGTAGTTCCTTGTCACTTTCTCTGGTATCTGGGGATTAACTGTATTGCTCTAGCTTCTTCCTGATAAGATTTTAATTTCTCTTGGCAGGTCCACTTTATAGGACCATGATGACCCAAGCCAGCCCTCTGCAGAGTGCTGCACACCTGGTCCAAGAAAAACATGCTCTCATCCTTTCCACTGACTAATTCTGGCATTGAAAGAAGACCTCAGTGGAGCAGCACTCAACTAGTTCTGCCAGCAAAGCATTGCCTTCCTGTCACATTATCTTATTAGAAATGAACCACAAGCCACAGCCTACTCTAGTTTTATTCGTAGGAACCAGGTCCAATACTCAAGGTCTTTCAATTACAGGGAACATTATGCTTAGACCTCCAAGTAATCCCTTTGAATGCCTGACCCAGCCTGTAGCTGGAAGTTGGCCTTCTGTGTCCTTTCTGAGGAGATCCAAGAATAGTATTTTATTTTTTTTTAGGTGAAAGTGATATAGAGAAAGTGGAGAGAGTGCCAGCAAATCTGGGAAAGGCTTCACACTTGGTTTCAGACTGACCCAGAGTGAAGGATGGTGGAGGAGAAGGTTGGGTGGGATAGTCACAGATCGTTGTGTAGTCAGATGAAATTTGGGAGAGCTGTGATGAAGTTCTCAAGCCACTGTTGTCTATGAGAGCAGTCCTGTGTAGGTCTCCCAAGAGGAGGATTTTATTAGTGTCCCCGTGTCATTAAGTCATTGGCTGCGTCCTTTAGATGTGTGGCCTTTGTATAAACCACAGCACAGCAGCTGGGACCTTTGGCCAATGACACTCTCTATGCTTGGAGTTCTGGGAGGTATGTTCTCAGGACCACCCGCAATGCCTCTTGTGTCCCCCACAGTGTGACAGTACGATCTAACTGTAGAACGAGCTCCTTCTCAATACATTTCTTCACTAGCCTTCCCCACAAAGGCTTCTATCTCTTACTTTTATTTATTTATTTATTTATTTATTTATTTATTTATTTATTTATTTATGTGGGGTTTTTTAATCTTAAGTACTTTTGTTATAACCAAGTTCAAAGCTCCTTTAGATCTTTTTTTTTTCCATATATTTTTATTTTATTTTTTTTCTACCACCGTTTATCCCCTCTATGGCCTCTTCCACCTCCATACATCCCTCTCCAACTCCCACAATCACCACATTGCTGTCCATGTCCACGAGTTCTCTTTCTTTTGCGTTGCTGGTAGGAATGCAGGCAGGTGCAGCCACTGTGGAGAGTGGTATGGAGTTACCTAAAAGTTAAAAACGGGCCTGGCCAGCATGGTTCAGCATTGACCTAAGAACCAGGAGGTCATATTTCAGTTCTCAGTAAGGGCATATACCCAGGTTGCGGGCTTGATCCCCAACAGGGGGTATGCAGGAGGCAGCTGATTAATGATTCTCATCACTGATGGCTATCTCTCTCTCCCTCTCCCTCTTCCTCTCCTTCTCTCCCCCTTCCTCTCCCTATCTGTCTCTCTCCCTCTTCTCCCTCTCTGATATCAATAAAAATATATTTTAAAAATATTAAAATGGAACTGCCTATGACCCAGCAATTCCACTTCTGGGAATTTATCCAAAGAAGCTTGAAACACGAATTTGAAAAAAAATATATATGTACACCTATGTTCATTGCAGTGTTATTTAAAATAGCCAAGATTTGGAATCAGCACAAATGTCCATCAGTAAACGAAAGAATAAAAAAGCCATGGTTCATTTATACAATGGAATACTACTCTACCATTAAAAGGAAGAAAGTTGTACCCTTTGTTTCAGCCTGGATGGACCTCAAAAATATTATGCTAAGTGAAATAAGCCAGCCAGAGAAAGACAAGTACCATATGATTTCACTCATATGTGGAATTTAATCAACAAATTGAATTACCAGGCAAAATAGAAACAGACTCATAGAGAGCAGGCCGACAGCTGGGGAGATTGGTGTTTTGGGGGAGATGGTGGGGAGGGATTGAGCAAAAGAGAAAAAAAAAAAGAGAGGACTTTATATTTTAAAATGCATAAACAGATTCAAGAGTCATGGAACAATTTTTTCTCATCCTTTGCAAAATTTTTGATTACTTGATCTTGACATTCTGAAACAATTTTAACTTGAGGTCTCCATTTAACACTTTAATTTTGATATTATCTTATGTATTTATTAGTGAATCTATCAAAAATTTGAACTGAAGGTTGGTTATTTGTTTTCTTCAAAATTGAATCTGATAATGAAATCATTATTAAAATAATTATTTTTTAAAAAAGATGTATGAGATACTCAGATATGAAATTATGGTATTTGATTCATGTTATTTTGACTCATGAAAGTATTACACAAAAGTTTCTATTTGTTTTACTAGAATATTTAAATTTATATGCAATACTTAAAAAGTAGGTTTGCATATTTATCTATATACTAGTGGCCCAGTGCATGAAATTCATGCACATTAAAAGGGGATTAATTAGAAGAAATATTTTAATATTGCTATTTGCCCTTTCTCTATAATAGAAGTGTCAGAGATTAAAGAAGATTAATAAAATGTATATGAAAATCTTCCTCCTTTCAGAGTCTAGGGTGCACCATGGAACCCAGAGTCAAGTCTTCAACCACCCACATGCAACTCAAAATCGCTCAAGACCCAAACTTGGATGGCCCCCCTTCATTGGGCTAGATACAGACCCAGCTGCTCCCACCCTGTCAAGCCCTGCCAGGTGGGGAGAGGGTGCATCCTCAGGTCCCCTGGGTGCCAGGGCAGGGGGGCATGGCCTGAGGTCCCCTGACCCAGCAGCACCAGGGCAGAGGGCACACCTTGAGGGCCCCTGTCAAGTCCCGCTGGGTGGGGGGCACAGCCTCAGGTCCCCTGGCTTGGGGCCAGGGTGGGGGGAGCAGCCTCAGGTCTCTGTCAAGCCCTGCGGATGGAAGGCATGACCTGAGGTCCCCTGTCAAGCCCCATGCAGGAGGTGGGTGGGTGCGCAGCCTCAGGTCCCTGCTGATTGCTCCTTAAGGCTCGTTATGGGAACTTAGCCTCAGCTGTGTGTGCAAATTGACCAGCATGATGGTCAATTTGCATATTCCCTCTTTATTATGTAGGATTCCTTCTTTTAATGTGAATAATTTATAAGCCATTTTTTTTCCTTGCTTTTACTGCTCTCACCTATGAAACATACTGATTTATACACAGTTTTAAAAATTTAAATATATTCTAATATGAAACTAGTAAATAAAAAATAACTTATTTTAAATGTTAGGAAGCTATTGCATAACAAATGAGCTCTTTGTAATCTCAAATGAAATAAATTATTGGGTGATAAACTATTTTGCAAAAAATTTTCAGTTTTGGTCATTCTTATTTTTTCTTTGAATCTATCTTTATTGTTGGAAGTATTACGATGGATGTCCTTTTAATTTTGTTTTTTTTTCCCCATTGACCTCCTCCACCCTTCACTTGCCCCTTCCAAGCTTAAAAGCTAAATTAGGTACTTATTTGAGGTTATGGCATGTTTTAAACTGAATCAGTAGTTAGCCTAAACATGTTTCTTTGAGTGCATAGAACATGAAACAACTTTCTAAATTACTAAACAATTTCTAATAATGCCAAAGCAGGAAACATGTCAACTTCCAGTAGTAACTTTAGAGATAGGTTGAAGTCAAACTTAATAGAGTGTTGCTAAATTATTTCTAAATTCTATTACCCAAATAGTTTCTGGTACAAAAATCAGCATAACTTGGCACCTGATCAAGATAGCTAGCAGCTTAGGAACTCATCAAGTTGTATTTCTTTATATAGTGAGATAATTCTATAAGTATGCTTGTAGAAATACACGTATAAGTCAAATCTATAGTACTAATATTTGATAGATCTACTTGCAACAACAAGCAAACAGACAAGCAAATCAACTGAAAATTTTCCTTTGACTGGGGAGAATTGAGAAAGAATCAGAAATAAAAAATTAGGACAAAAAATGTATTTTCATTTTTTTGAACTGGAAAAAGTATATTGTTACAAGCTACAAAGTTTACTTGAAAATAACCAGAAAAACTGTACAGAATAATAACAGTGATGCCATATATATATATATATATATATATATATATATATATATATGCTACTGTTATGAAAGAACTATTGGAATGACTGTTCAACCAGTTGCTATGATGCACACTGACTACTAGGGGGCAGACGCTCATCGCAGGAGCTACCCCCTGGTGGTCAATGTGCTCCCACAGCCAACCTGCCATGACCAGCCAACCGCCCGTGGTCCCTCCCCCTGGCCAGCCCCCATCAGCCCTGAGTGCTAAACTATTTGTAGATGACCTGCTTCTGCATTAGGGTTTTGTACATAGAGCAGCTCCCACACTGCAATCTATTGAAAGTCAGCCCTTGACACAAAGGTTTGTCTTGCTCCTATCCTCTCCCTTCCCGGGGTATGCCTGTTCACTGCCATGGCAGCACAGTGGTGAGGGAAGAAAGAGAGGGGGAAGCAGGGAACCACGCAGTGGCGGGGCAGCATTGGCATCGGCGTTTATTCCTCCTGAGCCTGACCCAGCAACTATCACCTCCTCTCCCATTCCTGCTGGGGCCTTCAGACCCTGTGCTAGGATGAGGAGCCAGGGGTGGGTGGCGGCAGACACGGTCCCTTTCCCAGGAGGGCCAGAGGTGGCTCCTTCCTTGCAGCCGGTGGCCAACCTCCCACGGTCTCCCCCCAACTCACTCCCATGCACGAATTCATGCACTAGGCCCCTAATACACACACACCTATAAATACACACACAGATTGGCCACATTATTATGACCACCTGATGTTTGTAGGCAAATTAGCAATAATTTTGTGCTGAAGTTGCTAGAGGGCCAGACTATTATAAATAGGGAAGCAGGTTGTTTACCATGATAGCATGACAGAAGTGATTTTTTTCTGAAGTTATGGGTAAACAACACAATTTAACAGCCTTTGAACATTTTTGTTATAGCTAGAACAATAATGTGAAAGGTGAGAAGTAATATGGAGTTAAAATATTTTGTGTTGCTACTAGAGGCTCGGTGCACAAAATTCATGCATGGGGTGAGGGGGGACAGGGATCCCTCAGCTCAGCCTGCAAAGATGTAAGCATTTCACGCCCGGCCTGGCAAGAGGCCCTCTATGGCCAGGCATGGAACACTTGACTTGTCACCAGGACAATGACGCAAGCATCCCACCCCCACATCCCGGCCACTCCATGCCTGCTGCCCAAAGATGCTCTACACCAGGGATGGAATGCTTGCCTTGTCACTGTGATGATGAAGAAAACATTCTGCTGGGCCACTCATGCTGCCTGCTCTCAGCAGCCGCCCCCTGGGACTGGGGTACTCTGGCAGGGCTGAGAGGACTGGGCACCACCATCTTTGCGACAAAGTGATGGTTAATTTGCATATTACCCTTTTATTAGATAGGACTAGAGGCCCCATGCACAAAAATTTGTGCACTTGGGGGAGGGGGTCCCTCTGCCCAGCCTGTGCCCTCTCTCAGTCTAGGACCCCTTAAGGGATGTCCACCTTCTGGCTTAGGTCAGCTCCCCGGAAAAATTGGCCTAAGCTGGCAGTCAGACATCCCTCTGGCACCCCGGAAGTCCTCAGAGGATATCTGCTTGCCAGCGGGGAGCAGGCCTAAGCTGCAGTCAGACATCCTTAGTGCTGCTGAGGAGGCAGGAGAGGCTCCCACCACCACTGCTATACTGGCAGCTATTAGCCTGGCTTGTGGCTGAGCAGAGCTCCCCCTGTGGGAGTGCACTGAAAACCAGGGGCAGCTCCTGCATTGAGCAGGTGCACCCTGGTGGTCAGTGTGTGTCATAGTGACCAGTCATTCCCAGTCATTCTGCTGTTAGGGTCAAGTTGCATATTACCCTATTATTATATAGGATTATATAGGATAGAGGCCTGGTGCATGGGTGGGGGCTGGCTGGTTTGCCCTGAAGGGTGTCCTGGATCAGGGTGGGGTTCCCGCTGGGGTGCCTGGCCAGCCTGGGTGAGGGGCTGAGGGTCATTTTCAGGCTGGCCACATTCCTTTCAGGCAGTGGGGTCTTGCTAGGGTGCCTGTCCAGCTTGGGTGAGGTGTTGATGGCTGTTTGCAGGCTGGCCACAGTCCCTTCAGGGTGGTGGGTCCTGCTGGGGTGCCTGACCAGTCTGGGTAAAGAGCTGATGGCTATTTGCAGACTAGCCAAGCCCCCCATCAGGGACCCCCACCCCATGAGGGTGGGGCCATCCTGGGTGAGGGGCTGATGGCTGTTTGCAGGCTGGCCACAGCTCCCATTGACACAAGGTCCCAGCATGGCTGGCTGGAAGCAGGTATCTGGGGTTTATTTATCTTCTATAATTAAAACTTTGTTGCCTTGAGTGGAGACCACAGCTTGCCTAGGCAGACAGCTTCCTCCATCACCAGGGCAATGAAGCCTCCAGTTTGCTTCAGCTCTGTAGCTTCTATATTGAAACTTTGTTGCCTTGAGCAGAGACCACAGCTGGCCTAGGCAGGCAGTTTCCTCCATTGCTGGTGCAACGAAGCCTCCTGTTTGCTCTAGCACCGTGGCTGTTGGCCGCCATCTTGGCTGGGTTAATTTGCATATTGTCACTCAGATTGGTTGGTGGGCATGGCTTGCCTGGTGGGCATGCCTTAGGTGTAGTGGAGTGATGCCTAATTCGCATATTACTTTTTTATTAAATTAGATTATTAGAGATGAAATGTTAAAAATAATAATTCTTAGTAAATTAAAATGACTCAAGAATGGCTGCTGTAATCTACAGTACTTATTATAAGAATGGAAAGAGAACTTATAATTAACAAATAGAGGGAAAATCAAACAGTTAAATTAAAACTAAAAAACAATAAATCCATCCAAAAGATAGCTTTCTCATTCTGAGAGCATATAGCTGGTTAGCCAAATAGAAAACAAGTAATTAGATGGAAGATATGAAATAAATATATTTTCAATTATATTTCATGTAGATGAATAAAATATTTCACATAAAAATAAGATAGATTGGTTTTAAAAATATCAACTATATGCTACTGCTAAAAGAAACATCTTAATATAAAAATATAGAATGATTGAAATCCAAAGGATTGACTAAAAGATACAATCAAGCAAATGTAATTAAAAATAAAAGGTATGTGCTATATTAACATCAAAAACAATTTTGAGGCAAAAGCATTGCTAGTGACAAAGAGTGAAATTTCATAATAAAGATGTAAATTAATTGGAAAATATGACTTCTAAATTTCTATGCAATCAATAAATATTAAAATATTTAAAATATGTATGAAACTACTACTCAAAAAACATCAAAAGTTAACACCTATAGTTAAGACAAATCAGAAAGAATATAGAAAATATGAACAACGCAGTTCACACACTTGACCTAATTATAGACCTAATTGTTACATAGTGTGCCCTACATATAATTAAAACAATTAGCAGGCTAATCGTCATGTAGTGTGCCCTACATTCAACCATGACGTAATTCAAACTATTTTCAGGTTTACATGGTGCATTTACCAAAAATGAAAGCTTATTCTGTAAAATAAAATTTTACCATTTTATCAAGGAATTGTTTCATGCTCAATCTACCAGGTATCCTATCAGAACTTCTATTAATTTAGGAGTACATCTTGCACAAGGAAAATGAGCAAAATTCTATGTCACTTCTCTGCTCTATTAGTTAATGTTGCTCATGCAATTAAAGTGGACTATAATCTCGTGATAAATGCCTCATGGGCTGCTGTTTTTGCCAGGGTAGATCAATGTTCTTTCTTTTACTTTAAAAAATGTTATTTGCACTGAAGGAGATAAAAAATGTTTCCTTTTTAACTAAGGAAGTTTACTTAACCAATATTTATACTGCTAGTTTCTTCTTTCAGTTGTACATATATGACTTATATAGTCTCAAACAGAAATTCTCCTTGATGTTGACACTAGGATTAATGTGCCCATCAGGCAGTTATCCCAACTTGCCATTAATAATGCGAAGGTCATGGGTATGCTATTCATTAGCCAGTGAATATTATATCATATTACGCCTATTATTTTGGCCAGTTATTTTATAAAATGTGTGTGGCTAATAAAGGAAGCAAGATGTAAAATGTAGTTGGATCAGCACAATTAGAAAAAAAATTGCATAAAGAGCATGCCCTTTGAATCAATAACATCATCTTTGTTTAATAAGCACAGCCCCTTGATTTATCCCAAAAGACTCAGATTCATCCCTCATTAACAGAAGACTATGCTGCAGGCTTTATTTACTTAGAAAACCAAATTGGAGGAATTGCTGTGAGGTTGCACTTGTATGTGATAATTTGCAGTGAGCCTTGGCAAAGCTAGAAATTTGCAGCCTTGACAAACTAGGTAGTATTTCATTTGAAGTAAACCATATATATATATATATATATATATATATATATATAAAAGCCCAGTGACTGAATGGCAGAATAACCAGAATGACCAGTCAACCAGTCGCTGTGATGCACACTGACCACCAGGGGTAGATACTCAACGCAGGAGCTGCCCCCTGGTGGTCAGTGCACTCCCACAATTGAGAGCGCCACTCAGTTGACTGAGATGAGCCATGTTTCCACAACGGGCTGATCCCCACAGGCCACAACCCCTCACCAGTGTGCGAATCCGTGCACTGGGCCTCTAGTATAAAAATAAAACCAGCTCAGTTAAAAAAATTTATAATTACTTGTTACTAAAACAATCACTGCAAAGTACAATATTAATATAAGATTGCTCTAAAATAGAGCTAAAAATATCCCATGTCAATGCTTTGGGGTCTTCCAGGGGCAAAATGACACCAACAAAGATAGGTGCAGGACATTAAAGTGCAAGATTATTCAAAGTTTAAAAAACTAGTAAAATGGCAAGTATGCATGTTAGTCTGAATGAAGGTATATTTAATATGTAAGACAAATAATTAAGCACAGTTGCAGTTCATACATTGTTCAGAGAATTAATTTCACAGATTTGTCTCTGTAAATGCATATTAAACTAAGAACCCATTCTGAATTTTCTGATCTCTGGTCTATATGTATCTTTGGCTAATACATGCAGATGCAGGTAAGTCTTGACATTTTAGTTTTTTATTAATTACTCCACTAAGTAGCTTGCCTGGATGTACTGTGGAAAGTGAAGGAAAGTGCTTCTTTGACTAAAATGTCAGTATCCTTCACAAACTATACTAAAGGCCAGCTTAATGTTACAGTTTCACAAATAATTAGACTTAATTATAAAATGTCAAAATAAATGAACAGGCATGCCCTTTGATGTGTTTTCTTTATTTAAAACATTATTAATTTGCATATAGACCAATTTTTAAATGGACAACATTTAGTTCTTCCTAGCACTCACGTGAATCATCTTGGTTCATCTGTTCAGGTGATGTTTCCAATCTAAAAAACTTGCTATTTTTAAGGTAAGATCCTGGCAGTTTTTCTTATGATAAGATATTTGTTTTTATCTAATAATTTCCCACTGCATAATATAGGCTCTTTTCTATGCAACATGATTTGAGCATTACTGCTAAAAACTTTCCTAACCAAAATCAGTTCCCTCATGGGCCTGGAATTTTCTCCATTAATTACTATGGTTTAAATGCCTAACTATACATGTACCTAACTGTGCACACTTTCTCCCATCATCTTCTTATACCTAGTCTTCATGAAGTTAATACCTGTTATTTGAATTTCTTTAATGACAACCTTATTACTGACTTTAATTTATTTTTTCAAATTCATCCTTCAAGCCATTAATATCTGATTCATGGATCTGTCAGCAAATAGTCAATGATTTTTCTGAAGTCACCGATGATCTCTATCAGTGAACTCTTCTAACAAACACAAAATCTCAATGGCACACAATAATATGTATTTACTAGAGGCCCGATGCATGAAATTCTGCATGCGGGTGGGAGAAAGGGGGAAGGCAGGGGATTCCTCAGCCTGGCCTGTACCCTCTCACAATCCAGGACCCCTCAGGGGATGTCCAACTGCCGGTTTAGGCCCGATCAACTGGCAGTCGGACATCCCTATTGCAATCTGGGACTCCTTGCTCCTAACCACCTGCCTGCTTGCTCCTAACTGCCCACCTACTCACTCCTCACTGCCCGCCTACCCATTCCATACTACCCACCTGCTCGCTCCTTACCGCTTAGCTCACCACTCAGTACTGCCGCCTCCATCACCACTGTGTTTGTCAGCTGTGAGACCGGCTTCTGGCTAAGTGGTGCTCCTGCTGTGGGAGCACACTGCCCACCAGAGGGTAGCTCCTGTATTGAGCATCTGCCCCCTGGTGGTCAGTGTGCATCATAGCGACCGGTCATTCTGCCATAAGGGTTGCTGGGCTTTTATATATATACAGATTTCACACATTTTTGCAATTCAGCTAGATGGCCCTGCTGCTCTTGTCTGGGCTGAAGGGGCCAGTTCTAAGTGCAGGTTGAGTTCAAGTGTGCTCTGAGTCTCTTGTTTCACTTGGACTCGTCAGCTAGCCAGGGCATATTCTTCTCATGGTTATGGCAAAGTGCAGGAGGACAAGTGGAAACATGTGAGGCCTCTCAGGCCCAAGGTTGAAATTCGTCATTCCCTCTTCTGTCCTTATTCAATTTGGCCAAAGTTCAGCCTCACAGCTGAGCCCTGTGGCAAGAGGTTGGGAAGTACAATCTGTCTTTTGGGTCAGAATCTAAGGTACATAGCAAAGAGCATCAATGCCAGGAAGAGTGATGAATTGGGGCCACAACAAAGTCTCCAACAGCCAAATGGACAACTTCTTTTAAAATACCTTCTTCCTATGCACTCATTAGAACTTATGGTTTCTTACCCTCACTTTTATCCTGTTTTTCCTCTAGTCAGAAGCTCCTTATCAAAATACTTCTGTTCCCTTTTCATTCAGTGCATTTCCCTCGAGTGCTCTTAGGTAATTTTATGATTTCTACTGTCACTTGTTTTCTGAAAACACTGAAATCCAAAATGTTGGTCCTTGTCTCTCACTTGAGTTTCAGACCAAATTTTCTGAGTCTGTACTAGACTCATCAATCTTAAAGGACATTAATGACTCCAAACTCAGTATGTTCACAACTAAATCATTGGAGATTCCAATGATTAAGACCATTACTTCTATTTTCTTTAAACATCTTAGTGACAGCCTCTTGCACCTACACACTCAAACTTCGATTCTGAGAAAGACACAGAGCAACCTTCTTTTCCAGTTCCTCCAAATGCATTAAGTTGCTAAATCCTATTGAGTCTACCAAATCCCTCTCCTAATACTTCTGTAGCTCTTCCTCTCATTTATTTGACAAATTTTATTATACCTAAATTGTCATTAAAGTATTGCATGTTAAGCCATTAAATGCCTGGAAAGAACTATTGATAAAGTACTAAGTAGTGTTCTTAGTGTGGAGGGATAATATTTGGCAAGGTGAATCGGGGGTAATGTGATGTTCTAGCTAGCTTTTGGATTATATTATAAAAGATGGTGAGGATTACAAATAAATGAAGAACACAGGTGGCAATGAAGAAAAGCATTCAAGATAAAGTTAATGAGTATAATTAACAAAGAAAATTGTAGCCAATAATTGTCCTTCCTCCCATTGTATGGGTCCAATTATTAAAACAGAGCAGATAGACACTTCCTCTTCTTTATCTCTGAGGGAGTGGACACAACTTACACTGGAAGTGCTCAGGTTGAGTGACCCTTGGCACAACCAATGCCTGGTGGTAGAAGTGTGAAGAGATTTTACACTAGTAGTAATAGTGACATCGATTTGTATGAACTATAAAATCGCATATTTTATGATGTTCATTGTATGTGTTGTTCGCTTTCCAGGCCCTTTGCTTTTTGCCAAATTTTTGCGTGTCAGCTTTTAAACTTCCTAGTGGCTTCATGAATAGTTCAACATGCCCCCAATGCATCATTTCTTTTCCTGCTTATATTAATCAGAAACCATGTTGTTGGGTTTTTTTTCTTAATTTATCTTTATTATTGAAAGTATTATAGATGTCCCCTTTGTTTTGTTTTGTTTTTCCCCATTGACCCCCTCTACCCTGCACCTGCTCCTCCCAAGCCTTCACCATACTATTATCCATGTCCCTGGACCATATATATACATATATATATATCTCCCAGCAATCAGAACAGCAGAACCACCAGAACGACCGGAACGACTGCTAGCTATGAGCCACACTGTGGCATCCAACAGGCCTGATCCAGGCCCTGATCGGCCCCTACCCCAATTGGGGGCAGGACCGGCCAGCCAACCTCCTGTGCAACCTTCCACCAGCCCAGCCCAAGGGCCTCCATTGGGGCAGGCTGGCTGGACCCCACCCATGCACAAATTCATGCACCAGGCCTCTAGTATGCATATAAGTTTCCTGGTTAATCTCTCTCTAGCCCCATCTCCACCTTCGCTATGAAATTTGTCAGTCTGTTTCATGCTTCTATGCCTATAGATCTATTTTGTTCATCAGTTTATTTTGGTCATTAGATTTCACATATGAGTGAGATCATGTGATACTTAACTTTCTCTTACTGGCTTATTTCCCTTAGCATAATACCCTCCAGGTCTACCCATGCTGTTGCAAATGGTAAGAGTTCCTTCATTTTTATAGCCGTGTGGTATTCCATTGTGTAAATATACCACAGCTTTTTTATCCACTCATCTGCTGATGGGCACTTGGTCTGTTTCCAAATATTAGCTGTTGTAAATTGCATCAATGCTCAATCACTGAACCATGCCAGCTGGGCATTAAGTGTTATTATTAACTAACTAGAGGCCCGGTGCACAAAAATTTGTGCGCTCTGGTGGGGCGGGGGGGATGTCCCTCAGCCCGGCCTGTACCTTCTCACAGTCTGGGACCCCTCAGGAGATGTCCACCTGCTGGCTTAGGCCCGCTCCCCAGGGGATCAGGCCAAGCTGGCAGGTAGACATCCCTCTGGCAGCCTGGAAGCCCTCAAGGGATGTCCACTTGCCAGCAGGGAGCAGGCCTAAGCTGCAGTCAGAAATACTTAGTGCTGCTGAGGAGGCGGGAGAGGCTGGCAGCCATCAGCCTGGCTTGTGGCTGAGCAGAGCTCCCCGTATGGGAGTGCACTGACCACCAGGGGGCAGCTCCTGCATTGAGCATGTGCCCCCTGGTGGTCAGTGTGTGTCATAGTGACCAGTCATTCCCAGTGGTTTTGCTGTTAGGGTCAATTTGCATATTACTCTTTTATTATATAGGATTTGTATTAGTATATAAAACTGAATTAAAGTTCTTTTCACAATTAAAATCACATAAACATATCTGAATTATAATCTACAAGCCTTATCTCTGGTTAATTTTCTATATATGTAATATTGTCTATTTTTGCTTTTATAAGTCTTTTTTTAATGACATGTAATACTTAATATCTAGAAAGCAGACTTAGTTGAGTTAGGGTTAAAAATTGGCCACAAATATATCTACCACAATTCTTATACATCAGTCTGAGGCTTCTTTTTCAATATGCTTAGAAATATGCCTAAATGAGTTAATGTCTACAAGTTTAGTACAAATACGATTTATATAAGTAAATTAGATAAATCATTTTTATTTTAGAAGTATTACACATAGCATTTTAAATTTAATAGATATTTAATAGAAATTTAATAAATATAATAGATAGACTTTTAAGAAATTTTAATGCATTCCCTTTTATAATACTGAACATCAGGTTAATACCGTGATGTGATATTGCTAATGTACAGACTATTCTGACTGACTCTGTATTATACCAAATATGATAGGACACTGCATATAGAATAAACTAGGTACTTTATCCAGTGACAAGAAAGTGTGTAGAAAAATTTCAAGGTGAGAACTTACACAATTTTCCACTTCCAGCTCTCAAGTAGCATTTTAAAAAACACACTCAACATATTTTATCTGCAAGGAAATACCAATCTAGGGAAAAAAATATTTTCCATTCACAATTTTTCTGACAGCTTCAAGGGCAAAGTCCTACAGAAGTTTTCTGGAAATTCTAGAAGATATAACAAAGCGAGACAAGCGCTGCGCTTCTGAATAATAAACAAGATATTGTAGCTCTTAAATATGTCCTCCACCTAGAATGTCAGGGAGTGTCTATATATTGTACCACTGTTGTATGAATATGAAATTTTCCTATCACCCCCCTCTCCCAGTGATAGGGATGAGTTGAACTATATTTTACAAACCAAATTTAGCTTAATATTTAGTTACTAATGTATGCTCAGTATAATCAGGACAGAAGGTAATTGACAACTATCCAAAGTGTTGGCAACATAGTTTCTGTCTCAAAACTTCAATACTTTCAAATTTTCTTTTAATACCTCTTTGAAATTTGGGGTACAGGCACAAGTAGATCAAAGGCTAGATTCAGAAGTATTCTAACACATATGGGTATTGTCAGTAGCATTTTTCAAGCAGTTTTATTGACATTTAAACATTAACTAAAATATTTCCTTTCACATCATAATTTTGTAGACTTTGGTGATCATTATAAAAATAGCTTCTATTCAGATGATAGTGTCTGGTGTAGGTATACTCACCCAGTCTTGAGTTGAAAAATACCAGCTTTACCATTTTTTAGCTGTGTAAATTTGAGCATAAAATTTATTCTCTTTAATTCATAAGAATATAAGAATAACTATTTTAATATTGTTGAATTGTCTATGGGCATAGATGTATGTGCACATCTATAGTACTCTCTCTGTGTTAGGTACACGATATTTTGTAACTTTTACAACTATCATCATTATTATTGACTAGGGGCCCGGTGCACAAAAATTTGTGCACTCAGGGTGGAGGGAGTCCCTCAGCCCGGCCTGTGCCCTCTCACAGTCTGGGACCCCTCAGTGGATGTCCTATGATGGCCCCAGTCTGCCAGGAACCTTGTGTGTGTATGTGTGTGTGTGTCACCACTGGAGACCTGCCCCCAGCCGCATCTGAGGCTCGGAGCAGTCCTCCTGTGTGTGTCTACCTGCTGGGGGCCTGCCCCCAGGCACACCATCAAGGCTTGGAGCAGGCACCCCCTCTATGTTGATCTCTCAGACTGTTGCCCTCCCCTGCATGTTGTTCTCTTTTTTGAGCTGTGGCCAGGGCTGGGTGCTGCCTGCCTCCCAAGCTTGCCTACT
>PVJC01001175.1:0-99469 GCA_004026665.1 Murina feae
ATGGCCAGTGCATGTCATGACAGCTCCTGAGTTGAGCATCTTACCCCTGGTGGTCAGTATATGTCATAGCTACTGGTTGCTTAGAGACTTCGTCTTTTATACATATAGATTGCCAGTGCATGTCATATGTATTGGCGGGTCGGTTGGTTAGACAGTTGGACAGATGGACATTTGGTCACTTAGCCTTTTATATATAGAGAGATTTTTCTTTATTTAAATGGTATACACACCAACTTTCCACTTATAGTGAACTCATCATCATATGAGCCATTTAGGTATGAAAGGTATTTTGAGTTTGTGTAAACCAAAATGGAGAAGAGAGCAAGCCCCTTGATGTCTTATATGAACTTACATGTTATATTTTAAGACATTGCTTATTTTCTGCCAAATTTTAAAGACCAACACACATGCACAGCACACACAGATATTTTATAAGAATGGAGTCTTATAGGTATTCCACTACTGTGTTGGAATACAGAGTGTCATATTTATTTAAGAATTAAAGATCTTTAGTTGTGAACATCTTATAAGAAAATGATTAAAACTATTCACATTCTATTAAAATTTTGTGTCTCTCCAGGAAAGATCTTCACAGAAGAGTGGAAGGTGTCCCTTTATCAATCATTGGATACTCACTAATCCTTTGTCAATGCTTTTTTTCTGATAGAATCAGGAGGTGAAGCCACAGAAAAAGCAACATTCAGCTTCCTCAGTCATCAATGGCATTACAATATTAGAGGAGGAGTTTCAGTAATTTCCATCGTAACTCAAAACATAATTTTGCTATGGAAGTAAATACAGGGTGCCAAATATGTGTGGATATAAATATAAAATATAAAATTCATGTGATCTATTTAGGGTTATTTACCTTCACAATTCCCGGTTGTAGAAGCTTATTGTCACCTGCATTAAAATAGTCTCTGTACAAATTGTTCTCTATCACATCACTCTTCTTATTTTATTCATAGGACTTCTCATAATTTGAAATTATCTCGATGATATTTGTATTACTTGTTTATAACAGTCCCATTCTAAAATGTAAGATTCATGGAAGCCAAGTTCTTATATATCTTGGTCATATATATTTAACAAGTGCCTCTATCACAGCACTTGCTAGGTGCTTATTATAAACTGGAGGCCTGGTGCACAAAATTTGTGTACAGGTGGGGTCCCTAGGTCTGGCCAGTGATCAGAGCCAATCTGTGAGGCAACTAGTGGGGTGATTGGGGGGCCTCCATTGGCACCCACCTTTGTCATCTGAGCCGCCTGCTCGCAAACCCTGTCTCCCACTCCCCGCCTCCCACTGTCACCAATTGCCTCCCTCTGCGGGGTGATAGGCGGGGCTATTGGGGAGCCTCCACTGGCACCTGCCTTGACTAGCCTAGGGCCTGTGGCCTAGGGGAAGCTTCTGAATTGAGAGTCTGCACCCTGGTGGTCAGTGCACATCATAGCAACTGGTCACTTTACCAGTTGTTCCACCATTTGGTTGATTTGCATATTAGGCTTTTATTATATAGAATTATTGAATAAATAATTGGATTTTTTTAAGTTTGAAAATTATTGATTTAATAAGCTCCAGGTACACTTTCCTAAATGATTGGCTAGGACTTGCTAATTGTTTTCAGATTATTTCCATTTTAAAGAGAGTGATTTAAGAACCATTTATTCTAAAAAACAGAGTTAACTATTATATCTTCAACTTAACCCCTTTTCTATTATCTTCTGAATTAAATTTTAAAAAGATGAATCAACCTAAGAATAATGCAGTGGTTAAAAACACAGGCTTTATTAAAAATATATTTTTATTGTTTTCAGAGAGGAAGGGAGAGGGAGAGAGAGAGAAACATCAATGATCATAGAGAATCATTGATTTGCTGCTTCCTGCAACCCCCTACTGGGGATCGAGCCTATAACCCAGCATGTGTACTTGATCAGAATTGAATCCAGAACCCTTCAGTCCACAGGCCAATGCTCTATCCACTTAGATAAACTGGCTAGGGCAAAAACACCGTTTTTGTCAATCTGACTTGATAAAAAAAAAACACACACACACAAAAAAAACACAATAAACAAACTACATCTACCACTTTCTAAACATGACCATAATCTCTTTGTATTTCAACCTCCCTAAAATGGACATAGTAGTTTCCACTTCTTTGAGTTGTGAGAACTGATGCGATGATATATGCAATGATCTTACTATAGTGCTTGACACATATGAAGTTGCCCCAAATAGTAACTCTTCTTGTCTGAGTGAATTTTCAAGCAATGATGGACAAAAGCTAAACTAGAAATGAAGGCAGAGATAAGCATGATCCGTGTGTAGAAAATAAGGTTGGTTCCATGAAATGTGTTTTATAATGATATGCAAAATCCATGGTAAACTTTTTGTTTAACTGTGCGGGTAATAAAATGCTACAGATAATAATGCACTGCATTAAAAATTAAAACATTACAAAACTAATATACTTAACAGAATAGATATCATCTTGTCATGAAATACTTCTTTACATCTTAAGATCTTTACACTATAAAATTTTATACCCAATTTATTTTAAAATATATTCTCCTAGAGCATTTTTATTGAAATAATAATGAAATGCCATAAACTGTACAAAATTTGTAGCCTCTCAGTTAAAATGTGAGTATATATTAAACTAGAATTAAAATTACATCAGATGAAAAGCATCTTATTTATAGAAATGTATCTTAAAGATAATTTGAGACTTTAATTTCTTTTTTCCTGTAAATAAAATGAACTTGAAGGAGTATAAAATATACAATCCATCAGAATTTAACTATATGAGATATTTCTTCTAATATGATATAATTCTTAATTTCTAATAGTACCTTTAAACATTTTTTGTTTGGGGTTATTTATTCTAAATAGATTGGGATCCCATTCAGTACTGCTCATATTAAATAAATTTAAATGCATTTAAATTAACATAACAAGAAGCTATTTCTAAGCCCAAAGATCTAATGTCTCATGTTTTGAAGCAGGACCTGTCCATGGAATGGAGCCATGGAAGACCTGGTCATGTAGCTAGTTCATTATTTGGACAAAACTTGTCAAGCAGGTTGAACAACAACAAAAAACAACAACAACAACAACAACAACAAAACACGACTGAGTGTGTTCTACTAAGTCCAAGACCCAACATATAGGGTATTTCTATGCCTCTGCCTTTCAAAACAATTTAGAATGAGTTTTCTTCACACTATGTTGCAGATATTGTCATATATTATCCCAGTTAATCCTAGCAATTTGAAAGCATGTACCAGAGAAAAATAAGGTCAGTGTTTTAAAACTGGGAAATCAAAATAACTCCTCCAATATGAAGTTTAAAAAAATAAACTATAATTTGATAGGAAAATGACTTCTATGTTGGAGTTTGCCACTCAAATGTTTTTGGATTTATATATTACCTTTAAAAGTACCATTTCTTTTTGCTTACAAAAAAAAAAAAAAGACAAGAGAAAGGCTAACTTGTTGAAGAATGTAAAGGAATGGGTGACAGCAATAATGAAAACAGAGGGAGAATGAGATAAACAGCTGACTCCCCCTGGTCCCTGCACTAGAGAATGCATTAAACAGCAAACTGTATAGAAACAGGAAAGAGCTTGAATTCTCAAAACTTACATCATCCCACATCTTGTCTGGTTTCACTACCATTCAGTTCCAGAAGCCATTCCCTACTATTTCCACTTTCTCTCACCTTTAAAACATATTAGCCTCAAAAAGGCTAGGAACTCAGATTTCACCTACTCTTCAGAAATGTCTTTCTTAGTTTTCACAGCTGTGAAATGGGGCTATAATAACTAGCTTGTAAAGCTATTTTATATATAAACTGATGATGGTAAAACACTGTGTAAACATTAATTGCTCTGCCCCGTGTTAGTGTCGGCAGTTTTGTAGTTATATCTGCATCTTGCTGAGGAGAGGTCTTGTTCATGGTTTGAATAGCAGAGCTCATTTACTGCCCCCCTGGGACCATGTGAAAGTTGTGAGCTTGATTGGTGGAGGTATAATATGGTCGTGTTAACCTGGTTTTGAAACAGATTGCTCTACTGTTCATATGGGCTGTGATTCTAGCTCACCTAAAACACTTTTATATTCCACTTGTGACTATAAATTCTAATGCATAGAATAATGTTTCAACTACAAAAAAGAAATCTGATGAATTTCTAAATGGGATATTGTGAAGCTTTGGTGAACTATTCATTTAATGTGAACTATCTCCAATTAATAAGCATAAATGACCAAATCATTTAAATCATGAAGAGCAGATATAGTGTTTCCATGCCCCAGAGTGATGAAATGACTTTTATTAAGCAAATAGGAAGTTATTTGTTATAAAGAATCTTAAAATTCTTAGCTGGAAGGAAAACATAGTGTCCCAAACATAAGGTAATCTGTGGAATTTTAAAATACAAAATGTATGGAAAAAAATTAAAAGAGCTTCAGAAAGAATTTCTGTGTACTCAATAGTTCATAACAGAAATGCATGTATCTTAAATAGAAATATATGTATATATGGAACTTTCTTAAAGATTCTTAATAGAAAGAAATAATATATAACCTGCAATTAGTACATTGTAGTTTGTCAAATAATGATATTATCTCAACTTGTCTAGGCAGAAACAAACTTGTATTTCAAGATGATAGTTAAAAATAACAGGGGAAAAAATGCAATCTGTAGGCGTTATTTTATACACCTGTATCCAGAACATAGAGCTGTATGGTATCATCCTTAGATACAATTTTGAAAAATCAAGGTGTGTTTCATAACTCCTTTGTTTAGTGTGTATGGTTTTGAAACTTGCCTTGCCACCCATGTTTTTACTTGCTCTCACTTGCCTTTTACAATGGACAGGTTTGTGCCACCTGAGTGGCAGGTCGTAAAACTAATTTAAAATTATAACAGTGTGGTGGTTGCAGGGGAGGGGGGAGAAGGGAGGGAAATGAAGGTGGAAGAGGGTATGGGGGATAAATGAGGATGGACAAAAACAAAATCAAATAAAAGGAAAAAAAATACTACAATGTTTTATTAATGTCACTCAGTGCTGTTGATGATACATTAACTGCTCCAAATTAATATTTGATAGATTAATGTGTTTCTATATTTCTAACAACTTAAATGTACATAGATGGCCCTAGCTGGTTTTGCTCAGTGGATAGAGCATCAGCCTGTGGACTAAGGTCCCAGGTTCAATTTAGGTCAAGGGCACATGCCCTCATTGCAGGTTCAGTCCTCCCCAGTAGGGGGCATGCAGGAGGCAGCCATCAATAGCCTTTCATCACTGATGTTTCTATCACTCTATTTCTCTCCCTTCTACTCTGAAATCAATAAAAATATATATTTTTAAAAATTTACATAGGTGAAGCATCTACACATTTTCTATAACAAAGTAAGTTTTTGTTTCTTAAGCAACTACATGACATAAAATAATACTTTTTATTTCTTTCCTTTCATCATCTATTATAATAAAAGCATAATATATAAATTGGCCGCATGGCATCTAGTAGGATGGTTATACTACATTTCCCATAGACTATCAAGAAGTAACTTGCTAGGATTAAAAGATTAGATAAATCTTTATAATTTTTTGCCATAAGCAATTTTACCACAAAGATCTATCTATATAAAATCCTAACATGCAAATAGACCAGACTGCAGAACAACTGAACAACCGAACAACTGGTCACTATGATGTGCGCTGACCACCAGGGGGTGTGTGGAACATGGTGGATGTTGGCAGCAGGCAGCAGAGCATGGAACATGGCAGGTGTAGGCTGTGGTGGGATGGTGGAGCAGGTGAGTGGGGGCGCCAGACCAAGGCAGTCGCTGTCATAGGGGTAAGCCTTTGGTGGTTACTGAAAATTCTTTGCTCCTGTGTGCTGTGGTTCCATCTGGCACTTGCACCTGCTGCCAGTACCAGCCTTGCTCACACCTGCTGCTGGTGCCAGAGCTGCCATTGGCACCCGCTCCAGTGCCTGGCGCTGACCCTGATCACTTGGAACCATTAGCAGATGCGAGCGTTGGCTGCCAGCCCCAATCACCCCTCAGGGCTTCTCCTCCTCCCCCTGCTCCTGAGGGATGATCAGCAGGTGCAAGCAGGGCTGGTGGCACCAGCGCATGAGAACAGTGGTGGCAGGAGCAGGGCTGCCAGCAGACAGGGGACCAAGGGCAATGGTGGGGGTGTCCAAGCAGGTGTGTACAGGATAGGCCAAGACCTGCCCCTGTGTCCACTGCAGTCTTGTGGCCCACAGTTCCTTTCAAGGTGCACAAATTTGTGCACTGGGTCCCTAGTGTTTTTATAATTTAGGTGTTTAGCAGGGGGACATTAAAACAGGCTTTTACTAAAAGAAAAATCATTCTCTCTTTCAAATTCACTGGTTTGATCTGTAATTATAGAATAAATACTTTATTTGCTAAATTAATATTTTGGAGGTAGATAGTCAAATTAGGAAGTGCTGGCAGAATTACCAAAAGCTGGGATTTCCTCTCCTCTCTTCTCTCCCCACCCCCATTCTTTCCTTTCCCCTCTCCTCCCCACTTTTCTTTCTTGATCCCCCGCCCCCAGACAGGCTAATTTATTAAATGGTGGTGGGTAACTTAAAAAGCATCAGTAGGTAAAAGTCCCAGGTATTCTCCATATCTAATATAATAAAAGAGTAATATGCAAATTGACCATCACCTGAGACACCTAAGCCACACCCACCAGCCAAGCCACGCCTCCCAGCCAATCAGAGTGCTGTATGAAAATTAGCCCACCCAGATGAAGGCTGCCAGCCACTGAGCTAGAGCAAACCAAAGGCTTCCATTGCAACTGCCTGCCTAGGCTGGCTGAGCCTCTGGTCACGATAACAATGTTTCAATTATAGAAGCCACGGAGCTGAAACAAATAGCCTTCCTTACCTGCCTAGGCCTCAACTTAAAGCAACAGTGTTTCAATTATCTAAACTAATAAAAGCATAATATTGAAATTGACTGTTTCTTCAGGACGCCTAAGCCACGCTCACCAGCCAATCAGAGCGGCTGTATGCAAATTAACCCAGTGAAAATGGAAGCTGGCAGGGCGGCTCGGCACTGGGAGCCTCTGAGGCCGGCACAGCTGTGCTGGGTGTATCAGTTCAGTGGGGAGGGTGGGGGGGGCAGGGTGTGTCCGGTCCAGGTCCTTCTCAGGGCGTCCAGGAGTACCCATCCCAGGTCCACTGCCTGGCTCCACCCCGAGGGCCTCTGCGGGGCATGCAGGAGCAGAAGTCCTGGGTTTGCTGCCTGGCTCTGCCCCGGGGGCCTCCTCGGGGGCATGCAGGGGTCCTCTGCCTTCTTCCGCCCCCCCCCCGGGGCCTCCACAGAACATGTGGGAGTGTCTGCTGACAGTGTGGAGCATCCAAAGCCAGTCCACTGCCCAGCTCCACCCCAGGTGTGTTCGCTCAGCAGCAGGGCCCCATGGAGGGATCCTGCACCAGCGTCCACCCCTAGCTTGCCACCCAGCTCTGCACCAGGTGTGTCCCCTCAGCGGTGGGGGCCCACCAGGCATGTGCGATCATGGGCCCTCTGGTGGGAAACGTTGACGCCTGCACTCACCAGCCTTCCCACCCCCTAGTGCACAAACCCTGAAGGGGCTGTTGGCAGCCTGAAAATGGCCCTCAGCCCCTCACCCAGGCTGGCCAGGCATGCCAGCAGGTGGACATCCCCCCCACTCCGAGGTGTCCCAGACTGCAAGAGGGCACAGGCCGGGCTGAGGGACCACTCCCTGAGTGCACAAATTTTTGTGCACCGGGCCCCTAGTGTTTCATATTCATGATTACACTATCAGGATGTCAGTCAGTAGGTAGTTGATTGCTAACCCCACCCTATAAGCTCCCCGAGTCCATCAAGGGACTTGGATAGTCTTCCCCACAATGAGAGCATCACTCATTTCATGATGCTGACAGGTAGTGATTGTAAATTGCAGCAGGCTCCAAATTTTTTAGTTGAGATGAAAATCAGAAGCTTTCTAGTCCAAACCCTAAAGTTTTCTGGTCCAAAATTGTGGAGAGATTCAAAATATTTGAAGGTGAAATGAGAATATGTTTTGAAAATATCAAGCTTTGAAGTGTGAAGTTTGACCCTCTGCAGTCTTATTATATGTGATGCTGCATACTTATGTCTAAAATTCTCAAACCTCAGTGACTGTTTGAAACGGGGCTGGTGATATATCGAGGGGTGACTATGATGATTAAATGAGATCATGGAGGGGAAAAAGCGGTGCACAATGGAGTGTGTAAATTCAGGGCTGTTATAATTTGTATTAGAAAGAGCCATGTTCCTCTTAGGTGACAGAACTGTGATGATAATTTAGGTTCCTTGACATTTAATCTTTTTTTTTTTTTTTTTTTTTTTACTATTCCATATTATATCACATTTACCTGGAGGTAAGTGATAATATAGTAATGTATAATCATAACTGCTAACTGAGAGATGGAGTTTATTTTGGTTCATGGCAAGCCTCAAAAAGTATAAGGATATTTTTAAAAAGTCTAATAAATTTATTAAGGTAAAGAAATATAAAGTTTTAAGAAAAATTCTGGGCAACTTACAAATTTATATATAAAATATAGAATATTATCATAATTTATTTTAATCCTGCAGATTTGAAAATACTTTGTGAATAATGTTTGCACCAAGAGGAATTTTGTAAATTAGAAACTGAATATTGTTGAGTTGTTAAAGCAATATTTCCTTAAGAAGAAAGCAGGATTCGTTTTTCAGTGACACAGAAAATTCCTATCATTTTCACTTTGTTCCAAAATTATATTAATGAAGTTTTTGTCATGGGAATAAATTAAAATGGGGCATACAGCATGTGGAACGTAGTGGTATTTCTGCACAATGCAATTTACAAGAAAACAATCTAATTTAGATGATATCACTGACTGAGTGGCTTGCCCAGGGGGTTACCTGGAGCCCATGTGAAACCTCTCAACACCACTGGGTTCTTTCATTCAGTAAGAAGCATGTGAGTTTTTAAAAAAATTTATTCAGAATTTCTCAGAAGGAATTTATGAAAAGATAACTTATATTTAGATTAGAGTGGACTATTTCTTGTAGCTATGTAAATTACACATTATATTTAAGTCCTAGAGTTCCTGACAGAATGTAAGTTGAATGACTGATAAAAAAAAAAAAAAAAAAAAAAAGTCAGATGCTTTAGCAAAGAGAACTCATAACGGGGACCGGGGACTTTAGATATGAAAATATGTAAGCTTTAGGGACTTCTGCCTCACTTTCTGTCTCTTACATGTGCGATTTTCTTATGTAAATGATACAATACACTGTTATATTATATAGTATGTGACTTAATAACTGCAATAAAAAAGGATCCAAAACCAAATCATGTATTTGAATAAATTAAATTCAGATATAATTATATACAGGCAATATTAAAATATAAAAACTGACATCAAAGCATTTATTTATGTTCAATGAGTTATAAATATTAAAAAGGGTAGAAAATACATTTTGGAATGTTTCTAGGATTTGTAAGAATTTTTAATTTTTATTGTGGGCATTTCCACATAGCAATTCAAATTGTGATGGGAATCTACATCTATCACACAAAAGTATCTTAAAAAAACAAAAACTTGTCTATTCAGTATACCCAGAAATTAGAATCTTTCAAGATGTGTCCTCTCCTTCAGATGTTTTACAAATAAAGGTAGCAAATAAACCAAAGTAACCCGTGTTTTGTTTAATATTTTACTTTAGTCATTTTTATTAAATTGGCTTAAGTTTTTATAAATGAAGAAAATTCTGAAACCCATATTTATCACATCTTAGAAAACTCTAAATGCATGCATGACAGGTTGCATATAAGCAGTGAGGTATAAAGGGAGATGGGGTGTGGGTGGGGGGAAGGCACACCATAAAGGTGAAGATTTTAATTAGCATCTCTGTATTCAACAAGTTTCAAGGTGATTGTTCCACTGGTTCCATAAAATGTATGCCTTTAGCGAAATGCTCCAAAGGAAACAGAACCACCTACTGGGTGGAACAGTCACTATCACTCTCTCTTCCATTTTTCTGCTTTTACACCCACATTAAGAAAATAATAATAATAACAGTGTCACAACATACTTCCAAAAGACAGTCTTTGTGATCCAACAATCAAGCCAAGAGACCATAGGAGCGCAGAAGCAGCAGGAAAGAGCAAGCCAAGAGACACGCAGGATGGAAGCGAGAAAGCAGGACTGCATCACGCGTTCTGAGGATGCATCCGACAGAAAATCGCACAAGTAAGGCACTCCGCCAGCTGCCATATGCCCGACAAAGATCCCCACGGCAGCAGCGCGCCCGGGGAGCTGTTTCATCATTAGCCCCTCGCCCAGCAGTGGTGGAAACTCATTTAGCCCCATGCTGGACTTTCATTAGGCCAGACTCGCATCAGATGGTCTGTGTGTTGGCTCCTGAGCAGTGTGGCCCTGGACTGGGGGCAGCCCCGTCTCGGCTCGGCGGGGAGCCGGGTTGGAGCATTCCTCTCTGACAGATGCCCGGCCGCAGTGGGGGCCTGTGGGGAGGGCGGCTGGAATCAAGACTATCCTTTATGTTTGCATTTTGTGACATGAACCCTTTGGAAAGGGGGAAAAAGTGGTAAACCCTTCAAGTTTGTCTTTAAGCGAATTCTATTGAAAGTAAGATGGAGTGAAGAAAATCCACGAAGCTGAAAGCACAGAGGAAGTGCCAGGGCTCTACACTTGGAGCCATAGCCAAGGGCTGAGCTGACACTGGATTTTTTTTTTAACCTCAGCCCTGTAATAAAAAATCAACGAAGCAAGGGATGTCAATAAAGTCTAAATACAAAGATGCAAAATTTTAGAGCACTTTTTTCTTCTTTTTGAAGTCATATTAAATATATACAAAATATAGGATGAGCTACAGCTGGAAGGCTGGGGATGGTGGCGGGGGAGTTGGGAGATCAACTGAAAGACTTGCATGCATGCATAGGAGAATAATCAGTGGACACGGGAAACTGGGGGTTAGGGAGGAGGGGGGGAAGGGCAAGGGGAAAAAATGGAGATCTATCTATCATCTGTTGTAATACTTATCTATCACTTGTTGTAATACCTTAAGCAATGAAATAAAAAAAAAATATAGGATGAATATTAACGTTAAATAGACGCAGCCATAAAAAGATGCATTTCTTAGAAAAATAATGTAAAGCTTACATCAAAACAGTAATACATAGATAGTGTGCATTTGAGGAAGATAGAGTTTTCAAAATTGATTTTCTGGTATTTTTTGGTTTTTAATTATAAATAATTATATCAAGAAATATAGAGAAAAGAAATAAGACAGCTGATGCTGTTATTTTTTTATTGGCCTTTTCAAAGAGGAAAAAAATCACATTCAATATTTGAATCAATGATTATTTTAAAATCACTATGTTGCTATGCTTTTATTATATTATGTTGTATTTTCTGAAAATTTTTAGAAATATAATAGAACCAAAAAGATATATTCTTCTGTTAATTTTTAAAAATATCCATGAATTATAGAATAAACAACAGATAATCTAGGAGAAACAAAACTTTGTTTTTATTATTTTATTTCATTCATTTAATTCATTTATTTCATATCAAATATAAATATCATTACTTCTATGTAGATTTAGTTTTATACCAATATGATATATTAAATAACAGTTGTGCAAGCTATTTTATACTCACTTGCTCTTCTGCTTAATATTCTGAAATGTAACTTTCAATTCAATTTATATGTAAGCAGTAAATTGAAAAGCAAAGAATTTATGAAAAAGAAGCAGGGTACATTTTCCTAAAAGCACCATATTTTCCAATGGAAAACCTATTTAGTGCACATTTTGAAGATTTCAAGAAAACGTTAACATATTGCATAACAACATAAAATACCTGTAATGATATTCTGAACTCTGAATGTTGGACAACAAATTGGGGGGGGGGGGATAGAATAGTTATCAGTTTCTCATCATTTTAGAAATGAGTGGCTAGTTATTCCTAAAGGATTCTGCTCTCTTTCTTCATCTTCTCCTGAAGTGAAGTTTGCAGATATCTTTGGCTCAATGGGCCACAGGGAGCTTTTTTTTTGCTGGTGATACTCCTTTTAGTAGATTTCACTTCAGGCATCTCTGCTCCTGTTTGTCAATGACACGTGGCTTTTCCCCTTTTAATCACCCTGGTTTATGTCGATTTACAGGCATGCTAGGAAGCATTCCAGCAGATGCTTCCTTTCCCTAATTAATACAAAAGCTGTTGACATTTTCATATATTTTCACTTATTTAAATAGTAAAATTATTTGAAAAAGGAAATATTTATGTTATTACTATGACTATATGCTGCAAAAATATTGCAACATTCCTTTTTTAATGGAAAAATAATGGCATGCATACATGCAAATGATATAAACCAATAACCCAATCAAAAAATAAATATGAAGCTGCAATTACTGAAATACCATTGAAATTTTAAGATAAAATTTCTCTGGTTTCTATTTTCGGAAATAGAGCTAGTTCAGGTATCTATATGAATGTGTGTATCTGAAAATAATTACCAAGGATATGCACTGACTGTCTTGATTGCCTGAATGTTTCAGCTGCATTTGAGGTAGTTATTACCAGAGACAACAACTTAGCTGCAATGTTAGCAAATTGGGCCAAGCCTTTGATGCACCACAGGTATTCCAAAGCTGAGTACACATGCGGCCCTGGAGCAGGTGGGCTGTGTTGAAGCGCCACCTACTGAAACGCTGTGCTCCCCAGGCCTGCATGTCCAAAGCTGGCATTTCCTATAGCATCGGCAAAACTGGTTCAGGGGAAAAAATACAGTACAAATGGAATCCTATTTTTGGCAAGCAGGGCTCTATAAGTATGTCAGCTTCAAACTTTACTGATTACAGAATTTTGTCTATGCTAATGCATTTGTGATTTTCCTTTTCTATAGAAGAATAAAAACCAGGAGAATATCAGCTTTCCTGCTCATAAATTGGGTCTTATATAATATATAACAAGAAGGAAGGGGAAAGAGAAGGATGGGACAGTTTTGGATGCATTTTGCAAGATTTTCTTCAGAATGAAGTAGATCTGAATAAAAATCATAAAATGTCACACACAGCTATAATACATCAATCATATAATCCAAATGAAGATGATTAATTTAACAGACAGACCTAATTGCATCTTGTTCAGCTAACTCACTACATCCATATTTAAAGCAACAAAGAAAAAGTGCTCAGGAATTACTGAATATTCTCTCTCACTTTATAGGTGAGAGTAAGCTTGGCATCCAGCAACATCACAAATGGGACGACTAGCTTTAGCAATTGACCTTGAGATGGGCAAAGATATTTTTTAAAGGTTTTTAAGCAGAATGTCGTGCTGCATGTGGATATTGGTTAAATAAAAATGTTTTCTTTATAAAACAACACCTTAAAAATATAATGGAGCATTTCTTCCACAAACAAGGCTAGACTTTCATGGGGAAAATCATTCAGCTTGAGAGCGTATGCGTTTCTTTCTGTGTAATTTAGGGGGGAACTGTTTTGTTTTGTTTTCCTTCTGACCTCAATTTTTAAAGTTATGTGAGAGCAAATCCATTCTTCATAGAAGCATAGCATATCTATTAAAATAATAGACAATTATTTCTAGCTGATTCTGACAGTAATATAATTTTCCAAATAAGGATAATTTATTTAATATATATTTTTAAACAACCAAAGTAAAGGTTCCCAGGTATGATATAGTCTTATAGGTCTCTCTGGTAAATGTATATTTGCATGATATATGTAGGAGCTGTGCAGAAGTCTATGTAAGTAGGAAGGTCATTTATATGTTTAACTACAATAGTAACACATTTACATGGGCACCCTTTAAGACTGCAATCTTATATCCTGATGACTTTTAGAATCAAACTTCCAAAGGTAATACCCCTTATATCACTTACTCTCTCTTCCATAAACAATCACTGTCTTTTCATCATATAGGAAGTTTAATTGCTAAAGCCAAAATTAAATCATATTAATAAGGGATTTTTTTTAAAGCTACAAAAGTGTAAAATTAATTTTGGAAATTAGCTCAAATGTAACTGTACTATTATGCAGTATGTTTTCAATGTAAAAAACAACAACAACATACAAACACAAAACTACCTTGTAATTTAAAGATTTAAAATATTTACTCACATGTACATTTCAGGGGTCTTTCTACTTTATTTTAGACCATTGTCCTTAAGAAGAATTGAAAGTTGTACCCTTAGTGGCTATAGCCCTAGCAAGAACTGAGGCTCACTTCTGTGGCTTTCACTAACTTATTTAAGAAAATGGGAATACTTTTCCTTATTATTCATGAAATGAGGGTAATAACTATTATTTATTCTAGTAAAGCTATGAAAATAATATCTTTCAATGATCAAGATTTTTAATGAATCATTTCAAAACCAAAATTTCAGTACTTTTCTGAAAATTCAAATTTAATTTTATTTAATGCAAAATTACATCTGGGAACATATATCAAGATCTCTGTAAACCTTCTTCGAGCAGAACAGCCTCACTCTAGCTGATTTGGCTCCGTGGATAGAGTGTTGGCCTGTGGACCAATGGGTCCCGGGTTCGATTCCTGTCAAGGGCACAAGGGCACATGCCTTGGTTGCCTGGTTAGGGCTGGAAGAGACAACCAATCAATGTGTTTCTCTCTACCTTTGCCTCTCTCTTATACTCTCCCTAAAAATCAAAGGAAAAGTACCCTTAGGTGAGAATTAACAAACAAACAAACAAACAAACAAATAAAAAGCAGCCTCAAAAACAAGCCTTTTACAATTTTGTGGGAATTATTGACTTAGAACTGATGCCAGATTCAGAATTCCACATTACCCAAAAGAAAATTTAAGAAAATGGTTTGTTAAAAAGAACATTGCATTCTACAATGGAATTTTTATTTTACAGCTTTTTGAATATCTAACAGAATAGAAACAACAAACAAACAAAAAGACCATTAAAACCTCAGCCCTGAACAGCACGCATGCTATTTTGGATTAGAAAGAGTCAATCCCACATAACAAACTCTCTCTCATTTAATGGAAGCTTATGGCTTTCAGATCTGCCCTTGCAAAAGAACGTAGTGATCAAAATATGCATGTCTTTCAGGCCACATAATGAACACTTATAATAACAAAGCACAAGAGTACAAATAGAATTATGAACATCCTATCTAATAAAAAGGAAATATGCTAATTGACTCTCATGTCATCCCAAAGATGTTGGTGTCCACAGCCAATAGGAGGGAATATTGCTAATTGACTGCCCCACCCTCAAAGATGGCAGCACCCATAGCCACAAGATGGCTGGCAGGGGAGGACAGTTGTGGATGATCAGGCCAGCAGGGGAGGGCAGTTGGAGGAGACCACACCAGCAGGGGAGGATAGTTGGGGGTGACTGGACCAGCAGGAGAGAGCAGTTGGGAGAGAGCAGGTTGGCAGGGGAGCAGTTAGGCATCGATCAGGCTGGCAGGGGAGTGGTTAGGGGGTGATCAGGCTGGCAAGCAGAAGCAGTTAGGGGCAATCAGGCAGGCAGGCAGGCAGGCAAACGGTTGGGAGCCAGTTGTCCTGGATTTTGAGACGGATGTCTGACTGCTGGTTTAAGCCCGATCCCACAGGCCTAAACCAGCAGTTGGACATTCCCCAAGGGGTCCCAGATTAAAGACGGGGCAGGCTGGGCTAAGGAAACCTCCCCCCCCACACACACACAGTGCACAAATTTCATGCACTGGACCTCTAGAATTGATAAAATGAGTTAGCCTGTATCTTCTTCTACTATGTCTCAAACACCACATGGCTCATTCAATAACCCAGTCCCCCAGCAGAATCCTGACTAAGTGGACCTCATTTCATGCTCCAGGGTCACCACACTATCTTGTGTAACTCCATCGCAAGCAAATTCCAAAGTGGAGAGCACCCTGCTCCAAGTCCAAGCTAGCTTTTTGTCCATGCACTGTGAGCATGAGATTCTGAAATAAATGCCAAAACCTGTCTATCTAGTTTATAAGCAATGGTATATTTAAATGGTTCTTTTCATTATTAGAGAGTTATTTGATATAATTCCACTTTCTTTACAAATCTCAAGGTTGGCTTGTTTGCATACTTTACTAAAAGATCAGTATGCAATCAGTATCTTTAAGGGATGGTTCTAATTTAACACATTCTGGATTTCATTTAAAGAAATCTGGAAGGACTTTCAAAGCAATGTGGCTTTTTCAGAAAAAATGAAAAGTATATCTTAAATGGTATTTGGCAGCTAACATCCCCTTAACGATCCCGTAGCTAACTTGTTTGTAAACTGTAATTCCCATTAACTGGACAGAAGTGCCCAGTTTTCTTTCAAGAGGGTCCTGTTAAGTTCAGTGAAACATGGCTAGGACAGAAGATCTCATAGCAAAGTGAGGCCAAGTGGTTAAGCATTTAAAACAGAACACTCGAGGTGGGGGGGTGGGTGGTGTACATAGATGGCACACATCAAATCTAATAATGTATGTGGTTATTTTTAATCCTCATCTGGGGATATGCTTATTGATTTAAAACAGAGGGGGGAAGGGAGAGAAAGAGAAAGAAACAACCACCTGAGAGAGAACATTGATTGGTTTGCCTTCCATACATGCCCAGAGAGGGAAGCAAACCCACAATCTAGGTATGTGTCCTGACCAGAAATTCAACCAGCAACTTTTCGGTACATGGGATGACACTGCAACCAACTGAGCCAAATTGGCCAGGGTTATGTATATGTTTTTAATATACAACATAAGTCAAGGCTCTGGGGTCCTATAAGAAATTGAGAGTCTGTTAATATTGATTAATAGTAGAGTCCTAATCAGAAGATACAGTTTAGCATCTCTATGTGCATGTGCCAGAACTGCATTAGGCATATATATACATATACATATACATATATACATATATACATATATACATATATATATATTACATATATATAATCTAATAAAAGAGTAATATGCAAATTAACCATCACTGATACACAAAAGCCACGTCCACCTGCCAAGCCATACCCATCAGCCAATCAGAATGACTGTATGCAAATTAACCCAGCCAAGATGGTGGCTGGCAGCCATGGAGCTAGAGCAAACAGGAGGCTTCCGTTGCACCACAGATGGAGCAAACTTCCTGCCTAGACCGGCAGGGCCTCTGCTCAAGGCAACAAAGTTTCAATTATAGAAGATAAATAAACCCCAGAAACCTGATACCAGCCAGCCTTGCTGGGACCCTGGGTCAATGAGCTATGGCCAGCCCACAAACAGTCCTCAGTCCCTCACCCAGACTGGCCAGGCACCCCAGTAGGGACCCAAACCCTGAAGGAACTGTGGGCAGCCTGCGAACAGCCCTCAGTCCCTCACCCAGGCTTGCCAGGTACCCCAGTAGGGACCCAAAATCGTAAGGGGCTATGGGAAGCCTGAAAACAGCCCTCAGCCCCTCACCCAGGCTGGCCACACCCCCATGGGGTGAGGGTCCCCACTGAGAGGTTTGGACAGCCTGCAAATAGCCATCAGCCCCTCACCAAGGCTGGCCAGGCATGCCATTGCCCAGGTAGACATCGCCCAGGGGGTCCCAGACTGCAAGGCATGCCATCGCCCAAGTAGACATCACCCAGGGGGTTCCAGACTGCAAGAGGGCACAGGCTGGGCTGAAGGCCTCCCCTGAGTGCACAAATTTTTGTGCACCGGGTCCCTAGTCTGTTTTCCAACCTAGTCTAAAAATCTTAAGTCATTTTATAGGTAAACTGATAGTCAGAAAAAATAAGTTTACTTAACATTATATAACTAAATAATAACATATCTCCGGTTTAAATTCAGATATTTCTGATTCAAAAGTCTATCCTCCATTTATAATTGTACTGCAAGGTATTTAAGCATGGTCCATAGCCTGGATTATCTTGTACTCTATTGGTTAAATATTCTTGATGTAATTAATTTTATATACAGAGAGGAAGGGAGAGGGATAGAGAGTTGGAAACATCGATGAGAGAGAAACATTGATCAGCTGCCTCCTGCACATCCCCAACTGGGGATTTGCCAGCAACCAAGGTACATGCCCTTGACCAGAATCGAACCTGGGACCCTTCAGTCCGCAGGGCAATGCTCTATCCACTGAGCCAAACCGGTCAGGGCAATTCTTATATTTTTTAATTATGAAAATTTGTGTCTTAGAATAAAATAATAAATATGACCTCTTTTCCCAAGAGTAAGTAGGTTCTCCTCTATATGTCAAACTTGTGCATGTCCTCTATAAATAAGATTTTACTTAAAATTATTATCACTTTATTTCCTAAATGCTTGCAAGAAATTTTTTCTTTATAAAATAACAAAATATATATTTAATTTAAAAATACAATTTTTCTGTACATATAAACAAAGCAAGAGAGTTCTATACTCATACAAAGGCTATCACTCATTCAAAATACTATATATATATATATATATACAGCACACTAAAATTTTGGTAATTAACCTAAATAAAAATCAATGTGACATTTGTTTGCAGTTATTCATATTACTTTTCTAAACTTCAAAGCAGCAGCATAAATGTTTGTCTAAAGTTTCCAATTTTCGTTTTAACTGTGGTTATTTAGCTTGTAAAGCACAATGCTGGCCTAATTTTCAAGCTCTAGACCTTATTAGTGAACACATTTCCATATTTAGAACCTCATATTAGTACTTGATTCTTCATGTACCTAATTTTTAGTGCCAAGCCCCTGATTTAGGTTCTTAAGTGCATATTTTAAGCAGCCAACTAGCTTTTGTTGTAATTGGATTAAGTTGTCAATGATCTATCATAAAGTAGATAAGAAATGCCAAAAATGTTAATATAAAAGTTTAAGTGAGTAAAGAAGTCTAATCTTATTTCTTATTTTTTTTATTTAACTTTTTTTTTCAAAAACAGTTCACATTCAATATTATTCTGTATTGATTTCAAGTGTATAGCATGGCAGTTAAATTATCATATACTTTACAAAATGCCCTCCTGATATTTCTAGTATCCATCTGGCATATACATAATCATTATAATGTTATTGACTACATTTCCTATTCTGTACTTTATTTTTTAAATATTCTTTATAGATTTTAGAGAGAAAGAGAGAAGGAGATACATATAGAAGCATCAATGATCAGCTGCCTCCTGCACGCCCCACACTGAGGATGGAGCCCACAACCAGGGCATATGCCTTGACTGGGAATCGAACCACGGTTCATAGGTCGATGCTCAACCACTGAGTCATGCTGGCTGGGCTCCTATTCTGTATTTTGCAGCCCATGATTATTTTCTAACTACTAATTTATACTTCTCAATCCCTTCACCTTTTTTCACCCCGCCCCCCACTCCCTCATCCATCAGGCCTGTTCTCTGTATCTGTGATTCTGTTTCTCTTTTGTTTTTCATTTATATTGTTCTTTAGATTACACATATAAGTGAGATCATATATTTTTCTTTCTCTGACTGACATATTTCACTTCACTTAATACTCTCTAGATCCATCCATGCTATTGCAAATGATAAGACTTCATTTTTTATGACCCAGTAATATTCCATTATTTATATGTATGGAATAATATTACAATGAATTTAGATATGCATATATTCTTTAAATTAGTGTTTTGGGTTTCTTTGGATATATACCCCGAAATGGAATCCCTGGGTCATAAGGCAGTTAAATTTTTATTTACATTTTTAATTTTTTTATTTAATGTATTACCATAATCCTACAAACCCCCTAAAGCCACCATTAGCAATTGGTTAGGTTTATAAATTAGGTTAATAAATTAGAGGTTCAAAAATTATAGCAATGATCTTTTTCTTGAATTTAGAAACCTTGTATTTATAATAATTTTACCAGATTTGCAGCATAAAAATTGGACAATCACTCAAGTTTTCTGTTATCTTAGCATTCTGTTTATACAATGTCAGAACTAAAGTTAAGTTGAGGAGGCAGCAACCTAAGCCTTTCTTTTTATAAATGAGGTCTAGTGACTTGTTCAACCTTACACAGAGAACCCATGATTCTTGGTTTCAGGTTTCATGGGCTTGCTATTTTAGCTGCATTTAATTTAAAGGTGAATACATAATTGTCATACTGCTGTAGAGTTCTCTAACAGAACTGCATTCAAGAGTCATTTACCTATTTACACTAAAATTCAACTCTTTTCAAATCTGGATCTAAATCCATTTGAGAAACAACTTCTATATTTCTATACAGGGTGGGCAAGAGTAGGTTTGCAGTTATTCATATGAATACTATATATATATAGAAGCCTAAGCAACCATTATGACTGGATGACTGGAATAACCAGAACGACTAGCTGACCAGTCGCTATGATGCACGCTGACCACCATGGGGCAGACACTCAATGCAGGAGCTGGCCCTTGGTGCTCAGTGCGCTCTCATAGCCAACCTCCGGCCAGTGTCAGTGTCCAGTATCCGTTCCTGCCACTCCTGGTCTGGTGACCTTTGCCTCCTCTTCTGACCCAGCACAAGGCTTTTGGGCTCCAGGCTGGAACAGGGAACCGGGGGTGAGTGGCAGCAGACATGGCCCTTTTCCCAGGGAGCCAAGAGCCAGCTCCCCCATTGGGGCTGGCAGTCAAACCTCCCTTGCCCTGTACCTTTCCCCTGGCCAGCAGCCTCCCATTGGCCCAGCCCTGATCCGCCCTGATCGTCAGCCAGGCCCAGGGACCCCACCCATGCATGAATTCATGCACTGGGCCTCTAGTTAATAAATAAGAATAAACTCTGTGTTTTTCATACTTGCAACTGTAGACCTACTTTTGCCCCACCCTGTATATATTTACAGATTTAGAGCTAACTACTAGGACCAGTGGTTTTGAGGATGGATTAAATAGTAGTTATGTGTGAACCTAATGAAGATTATGCCCACCATCTTCTCTTCCTATTTTTGTATAATTTATCTGGTTTAGCTATGCTGGAAACAGCAGCACTGAAGGTAGTTTAATACTGAGATTAAAGTGACATCCTCAACCCACCAGTGTGGCTCAGTGGTTGAACCTTGACCTAGGAACCAATAGGTTGCTGGTTCAATGGTTTAATTCCCGGTCAGGGCACATGCTCGATTGTGGGTTCCATCTCCAGTGGGGGTGTGCACAGGAGGCAGCCGTTCAATGAAGTTCCTCTCTCACTGATGTTTCTATCTCTCTATTCCTCTCCATTCCTCTCTCTCAAAAAAATCAATAACAACATATTTAAAAATAATAATAAAATGACATGTCCAACAGGGAGGCACTCTGGAAAATTAGATCCCCAAAAGGCTTCCTGACTAGGAGAAGGGGCAGTGAGAATGTGGAAAGAGACGCAATGAAGGCATCTGATTCAAGAAAGCACGAAAGCAAGGACTTCGAGATCAACAAGTGAAAGAAGAGGACGTTCCTCTAGCTCTCTCTCCCCAACTTTCTGTTCCCACAAGTAAATAGAATTATAATTCTTCTTTGCTCCATGTCATCAGCCTCTGCATGGTACTGCTTTCAGTTTGAATCCTGAAATAGCCTGCTGCTGTTTTCTCCCTGCACGTTCTCTCTCAGACAAGGAAAAGGACGTAAAAGGACCATCTAGATTTGTGTCACCCAAAAGGCACCTACATTCTTAAGTAAAACAAAGGGCCGGGGCCCCTTCACCTGGAGCACATGCATTCTTCAACATCAGAGGATTTGTGGGAAATATAAGGGAAAGGCTTCTGCGGGGATTTATCCTTAATATCATATCAGAGAGAAAATTGACACTAATGTATTAGCTTCTTCAGTTAGAGGTAATTTGTGCTGTAAGCTTTAGAGATGGAAAGTCCTTGAATGCTACGGAACATCTCCTGTGTGAAGCCTTCTCTAATTTCCCCAAGGAGTCTGTTCCCCCTCTCACCACACCCTGCCTCTTTTCTTCTAACAGATAGGACAATGGTCCCATTTGTCTAGCACTGACTAGATTGTCTTGTAATTAGCTACTTACAGGCCTGCCCCCAACAACACAATTAACCAATGGCTCATTGCTCATTGCGGGCAGGCAAAGTTTTTCTCTTTCTCTATGGTTGCAGGCTCTGTCTACCTGAAATCTCTATCCTCTCCCACCCAATCCCCATAGAAAATGTACATTTAACTTGAGAAGCCTAGCTCCAGCAAGTGTGTGTGTGTGTGTGTGTGTGTGTTCTTTTGTTCCCTGACCCCCACATCCCAAACAGAAATAACCACATTCCAACCTGCTCAGTGTGATATTACAGCATTTTCATAAATTACTAAATATGAAACCTGGCACATATTAGACAGCATTATAATGTACAACTAAGAGCACAGTATCTTGAAATCATTGCTAGATTTTTGTTAAATCTTCTGACTTAATTATCTTGGGGTATTTAGTATAGAATGTAATGAATCTAATATAATAAAAGAGTAATATGCAAATTAACCATCACTCTGAGACATCTAAGCTATGCCCACCAACCAAGCCACACCCACCAGCTAATCAGAGCAGCTATATGCAAATTATCCCAGCCAAGATGGTGGCCAACAGCCACTGAGCTAGAGCAAACAGGAGGCTTCTGTTTGGAGGAAACTGCCTACCTCAGCTGGCTCAGAGCAACAAAGTTTCAATTATAGAAGCCACGGAGCTGAAGCAAAAGGAGGCTTCATTGCCTGCCTAGGCAGGCTGTGACCTCTACTCAAGGCAACAACGTTTCAATTGTAGAAGATAAATAAACACCAGAAACCTGCTTCCAGACAGCCTCGCTGGGACCTTGGGTCAATGGGAGCTGTGGCCAGACTGCAAACAGTCATCAGCCCCTCACCGAGGCTGCCCAGGCACCCCAGTTGGGACCCAAACCCTAAAGAGACTGTGGGCAGCCTGAAAACAGTCCTCAGGCCCTCACTCAGGCTGGCACACCCCCATGGGGTGAGGGTCCCCACTGGGGGGCTTGGCCAGCCTGCAAACAGCCATCAGCCTCTCACTCAGGCTGGCCAGACATGCCAGCAGGTGGACATCTCCCGTGGGGTCCCAGACTATGAGAGGGCACAGGCCAGACTGAGGGACCCCCCCAAGTGCACTAATTTTTGTGCACTGGGCCCCTAGTATTTCATAAAACAGAACAAAATATGAATTAAATAGAGCACTTTCTTTTATTAATGCTTTTATTCTCCACAAGAAAAAAATTAAGAATAAAGAGAACATTCTAAATTTCAGGGGAAAAAATATGAAAATATGTTTTTAAAATTTGTTATTAAATTTATTGCAGTGACATTGGTTAATAAAATTGTATAGGTTTCAAGTGTACAATTCTAAAGTACATCATCTGTATATTGTATTTGTGTTTCTCACTCAAAGTCAAATCTTCTTTCATAGAAATACCACTTTTATCTGTCATTTTCTTACTAGATGCCAGGTACATGAAATTTGTTCACTCAGTGGGAGGGTCCCTCAGCCTGGTCTGTGCCCTCTCACAGTCTGGGAGCCCTTGGGGCATGTCTGACTGCCACAGAGAGACTCCTGCCACCACTACTGTGCTCACCAGCCTTGAGTTCCACTTCTGTCTGAGTGGTGCTCCCCCTGTGGGAGTGCACTGCCCACCAGGGGGCAGCTCCTGCTTGAGCAGGATCAGGCTTAAACTGGCTCTTTGACATCCCCCTAGGGATCCTGGATTTCAAGAGGGCACAGGTCAGGCTGAGGGACCCTACTAGTGCATGATCGAGGATGCAGGAGGTTGGTCAGCCTGGGAGGGACTGGAGGAGGGCTCCAGGGCATATCTAGCCTGTCTTGCTCAGTCCCGATTGGCCAGGCCCCAGCAGCAAGCTAACCTACGGATTGGAGTGTCTGCCCCCTGGTGGTCAGTGCACATCATAGCAACTTGTTAACCTGTCGACTGTCTGCCTCCTTGTGGTCAGTGCATGTCATAGCGAGCAGTTGAGTGGCCTTAGCATATCATTAGCATATTATGCTTTGAATGGTAGAGCGACCAACTGGATTGACCAGACACTTAGCATATTAAACTTTTACTATATAGGATTACAAGAGGCCCAGTGCCCGAAAATTGTGACCAGTAATCAGGGCCATGGCCAGCAATCAGGGTCTATAAGGTTCCTGTCTCCCTGTTCCCCTGCCTCCTCCTTCCCTCACTGCCTGTAGCTACAACTATGTGGTCTCTTGCCTCCCCGCCTCCTCCCTTTCTCCTTCCCTCACCACCTGTGTCCACTTTCCCAGTTCCTCATCCTAGCCCGGGGCCCAGCCCTGATCCTAGCCCAGGGCCTACTGGCTCGGGGGAGGAACTAAAAGGTTGGCCAGCAGGCCTCATTGGCAATTGTGGCCTGAGGGCTTGGGGCAGCTCTTGTGTTGAGCATCTGACCCCTTGGTTAGTGCACATCATAGAGACCAGTCATTCTGGTCTTCCTGTTGTAATGGTCACTTAGGCTTTTATATAGATAGAGTAGAAGCCTGGTCACAAAAATCTGTGCACTTGGGAGGTCCCTCAGCCCGACCTGTGCCCTCTCGCATTCTGGGACCCCTCTGGGGATGTCCACCTGCTGGCGTGCCTGGTCAGCCTGGGTGCGGGTCTGAGGGCCGTTTTCAGACTTTCAGACTGCTCACAGGTTTTGGGTCCCTACTGGGGTACCTGGCCAGCCTGGATGAAGGGCTGATGGCTGTTTGCAGGCTGGCCAAGCCCCCCAGTGGGATCCCAAACCCCATTGGGGTATGGCCAGTGTGGGTGATGGGCTGAGGGGGCATTTTCAGGCTTTCAGGCTGCCCACAGCTCCCATTGACCCAATGTCCCAGCAAGGCTGGCTGGAAGCAGGTTTCTGGGGTTTATTTATCTTCTATAATTGATACACTGTTCCTTTAAGCCAAGGCCTATGCAGATAATGAAGCCTCTGTTTGCTTCAGCTCGTGGCTTCTATAATTGAAAGAATGTTGCCTTAGTAGACTCTAGGTAGGCAGTTTCCTTCATTGCTGGTGCAATGGAAGGCTGCTGTTTGCTTCACCTCTGAGGCTTCTATAATTGAGACAATGTTGCAAATATGTTCTTGCCTGGAGCCAGGAGAAGCCCAGCCGCCTGGCAAACAGTTTTACTTCTGCTGCAATGGAAGCTACCTGTTTATTCTAGCAGCTCCTTGACTGACGGCCTCCATCTTGGCTGGATTAATTTGCATACAGTTGCTCTGATTGGCTGGTGGGCATGGCTTAGGCATCCCGAATAAATGGTCAATTTCAATATTATACTTTTATTAGATTAGATTGTACTTTACCAAAATTTTTTGTTATTGTTTGGTTGGGAATTATTTTGTTATTGTTGTTAATCCTCACCTGAGGATGTTTTTTTCCATTAATTTTTAGAGAGAGTGGAAGGGAGGGGGAGAGACAGAGAAAGAGAAACAGTGATAGGAGAGAGACACATTGTTTGGTAGCCTTCCCAGTGCTCCCAAACCAGTGCCAGGAAACGAACCTGCAAGCAAAGTACATGTCCTTGACCAGAATTGAACCTGTGACCCTTTAGTCTGCAGGCTGTCACTTTATCCACTAAACCAAACAAGCCAGGACTAAATTGTTTTGTTTTGTTTTTTTAAAAATGAAAAATTTATCAGAAGGTAAATATATATCTAAAAAGAAAACATTTTCTGTCCAATCACTTTAATGAAAATGTTAGGAAATAATTGGAAACAAAAATAGCATTTTTAAAAATCACTTGGTATATAATTAAGATCTAAATGCTTTTTCCCCATTGTCCCCTTCCACTACACACCTACTCCTCTCAGGCCTTCATTACACTATTATCTGTGTCCATAGGCTATGCCTATCTATATATATAAAAGACTAAGTGACCAGCCAATCATCCAGTAGCTATTACATGTACTGACCACCAGGGGGAAGATGCTTAACATAGGAGTGAGAACCACAGGAATGGAAATATGGAACAGACTGATAAATATTAGAGGGAAAGAGAAGGGGGGAGGGCAGGAAAAGATTAACCAAAGATCTTATATGCAAACTAGAGGCTCGGTGCATGGATTCATGCACTGATGGGGTCCTTCGGCCTGGCCTATGGGAATTCATGCACCGGGTGTGAATCCACTCACTTTGCAAACATTTACTGTGCACCTAATATGAACAAGGTATTCAACTAAGAGTTTCAGAGGGAAAAATATATTCTTGCTTTCAAGGAAAAATATATTCTTGCTTTCAAGGAAAAATATATTCTTGCTTTCAAGAAAAAAAGAGTACACAATAACTATTTATGGAAATAATGGGATAAATTACACAGGAAATGAACATATAAAACATTGTACTCTTGTGAGAAGTGGATCAGGGCTGGAAAAGGGAAATTTAAAAGAAGAAATAGCAACTGGAACTGGATCTTAAAAACAGAAACCAGCAATTGGAGAGTTTTTTTATGGCCCTTTCTGGTTAAATTATACATGTAGGTGTTTTTTTTTTTTTAAGTATATGTTTTTTTATGTATTTAAATATTATCTAAACTAAATAAAAATTGGGCCCATTGTAAAATTCAGCATGGACTTTAAAAATTTCTGAGTACCAGTTAGCTTAACAAATACTAGTTAAGGGTCTATTATTTGCTTAGAAAGTCAGGAAATCATAATACAAACAAAACAGACTTTAAACTCTTAAGGATTTTAAAATCTAGTAAAGCATTAGATATAATAACAGATATGTAGCACTTATTCTATGCCAGATATAGATCAAAGCAGATTTTTAAATATTACTTCATATATGCCTTCAAACAACCAATATTATTGCCAATTTACAGGTGAGGAAACTAAGGTACAATTGGAGAATTACATGGATATCTCTAATACCAAGAGAATGTGATTGTCATTACAATAGAGTGTGGTTCTGTACAGCAAAGAGGGGGACTCTAACTTACATCATGCTGATCCATTGGTTTCCTTCTTCTAAGATGCCCATGGCTGCTAAGTTATTAAGAAGAAAATATTTTTTTCTTTCTTATCCAATAATATCTTCATGTGATGCATCACTCACATTTTATATAAATGTCCCCATTTTATTTAAAGCACCAAATTTTTTTAAATGACATCTAGGGCAATATATTTTTGCACCATAACATTTTAAATAATATTCAAAATTTTCTGAAGTTTAAAAATATTATTTTTATTTAATATACTTGTGAAATAATTTCCGACTATACTATTTGGAGCATCCAAATTTATTATTTGATTTATGCTGGTAGTTAAGGCATTCAGTGGTGAATAAAATCAAATACAATTATGTGAATGGACATAATTCTTTTGATAGAGAAGTTTAGGTTGAGGCAGATAGCTGAGGACAGCATTTTGGCTCTGAAGTTGGTCAAATGGTCTTTTTATGATATTCTGCTGGCTTTGGAAGAGGCAGTGGTAGAAAAACTGTAAGATATGAATTTAACCCCTATATCAAAACCATCAAGAAAACAGCAGAGAGATAAGCCATCTAATAAGGATAGACGCGGTAGGGAAAATGCGGCTTACTGTCTGCAGGGTGCTCTCTGGGTGATGACAAAGAAAATCATGGAGGTTTGGGAACTGTGGATCTAAAGCTGATTTATTCCACAGTCAGAATTTTTTTGTTTGCACGATATACTAGCTGTAAATGCGTAAAAAACCTGCAGGACTTCTCTGGAAATGTTTCTGTATTGATTTCATCCTTGCTTGAGTCAGATATGGATGTTTCCTTTTATGCAAAATGCTGATGTGTACGGATTTGTGACTGGGTTGGTGCCTTTAGGAATTCTCTGTAGGGTATGAAAGTAACCATATTGTAACAGTTTGAAATTGGAAGAACCTCATTTTCCATTTACTTTCACTTACTCAGCAACAAAACACTAAAGGCCAATGACAACCCTTCTCCTCTCCCCTCATTTCAGCTCCAAAGATATTCTTTTGAAATTTTGTATCCATTTTCTAGACCTTTTCTCATTATCACTGCATTAATTCTTCTCTTTTAGAATTTTTTCCTAAAAATAATTACTTTCTAAAGCCCATTTTTTATTTAGCATAAAACATAGATTTCCAGGAAAGACAATTACCAGGTGACGGTTCTAACACATTTCAAGTCATTTGGTTTGAAATGCCTCAGATACAATGCTAGGCAGAGGGTTAAATAAAGAAGCAGCATTAAATTTTACCTTTGAATGAAATGCATATGCATATCATCCTTCTTTTTCAGAAAGGCTTTGCATTTTTCATGTATTTGTGTGCGTCTGATTTCCAGGACCTGTGTAAGTGTTTGTGTACATCTGTATTAGGATGTCCTTGTGCACTGAGTATTTAGCAGGTAAGGCAATGCTGTTCCAATCATAACTCTAAGTTTGCAAAGTGGAAATTGCCCTGGTCTTTGAAAATCCAGAGGTCATGTTTTGAGAAAGTGGCTCTCAATGGTGAGTCAGTACACAGATGTTGTTTGTGATGGTTCCATATGTGCACTGTATGGTAGAGTGTGGCTGAGTCTCTGTGTATTGGATGCTGGTGAGTTGAGTATACCTGGGGTCATGGACATTTTGTGTAGTTCTGAGATATTGGGGCACAAAACTAAGAAGAAGAAAAAAACAACTTACAATGAAGAAACTACCAATATGTTTCTAAGCAACAAAAATTTATATATATACATATATATATACACACACACACTATCTAATGAGAGTAATATGCAAATTAACCATCACTCTGGGACAAAGATAGCGGCACCCTTAGCGGTGGGGCAGGACGCTGGTGGCGTCACCCTGGCAACCCATGAGCAGCTGCCTTCCAGCAGGAAAGTACTGCCAGCAGGCAGGCCCCAGCAGAGCCAGGCAGCAGGGCCTTGCTCCCGGCTGTTGCAGCAATTCATGTCATGAGCAGGCATGTGCAGGTAAGGACAGGCAGCAGGGCCTTGCTCCCAGCCACCACGGCCATCTGTGTTGCCAGTAGGCACATGCAGGCAGGGCCAAGCAGCAGGGCCTTGCTCCCTGTTGCCACCATGATCGGATTGCAAGTAGGCATGCCCAGTGCTCAGGCAGCAAGCAGCAGGGCCTGCCATGGTGATCTGGTGATCTGGGAGCAGGCAAGCATGGCCGGCATGCAGAACCCAGCCCTGGCCACAGCTCGAGAGAGAGAACAACTTGCAGGTGAGGCCAGGATCCTGAGAGATCAACACAGAGGGGTGCCTGCTCCAAGCTTCCACAGTGTGACTGGCAGCATGCCCCCAGCAGACAGACACATACACACAAACACACACATACACACACACACAGGGGGTGCCTGCTCCAAGTCTCCTATACAGCTGGGGGCAGGCCCCAGGCAGGGACACACACACACACACACACGCACACACACACGTGGCACCTGCTCTGAGTCTCTGCTGCCAGACTGTGACCATCAGTAGGACATCCACTGAGGGGTCCCGGACTGTGAGAGGGGGCAGGCTGGGCTGAGGAACACTCCCTCTGCCCCCCTCATGCACGAATTTTGTGCACTGGGCCTCTAGTGTGTATATATATATATATATATATATATATATATATATATATATATATTTACTATTTTTTAAAATATTATATATATATATTACTATTTTTTAAATATTTTAAGAGAATGACTTCACCTAATAACATAGTATAAAGGCAACATGGTCCAAAAGAGTCCAGCTGCAGCAATGATTTAACTGTGACCCTCTGAGTTTCCTGATCTCTACAGGTTTGCTTATTTCAATTACCAATATCATCTTGGGCTCAAGGGGAAAACCCATTATCCCAAATAAAGACCTGAATCCAGGTGAGACACAATTGGGGAGAGTATGGGCCAGCCTGCATTCAAACCTCAGTTCTGCTCATATTATCTCTGTGACCTTCAGAATAGTACTTAATCTTACTAAGACTCCTTAGAAAGACTTACTATGAACAGATAACAATCATACATCTACTTCACAGAGTTTGAGTGAAGAGTAAGTTACATAATCCATATGAAGTGCTTAGCCCAAAGCCTGTACAGTAGCTAAAAGCTGGATGAATTCCAGGTGACTATTATTATATCAAACAAAAGCATTGATTGATTTCTCCTTATCACACTGGATTGATGAGATTTTAAAATTATACTTTTATTATTAAATACTAATCTTTATTTTTATTTATTTATTTAAAATATATTTTTATTGATTTCAAAGAAGAAGGGAGAGGAAGAGAGAGACAGAAACATCAATGCTGAGAGAGAATCACTGATCGGTTGCCTCCCACACAACCCTCACCAGGGATCAAGCCTGAAACCCAGGCATCTGCCCTGACTGGGAATCAAACTGTGACCTCCTGGTTCATAGGTCAAAATTCAACCATTGAGCCACACCAGCCAGGCAACAATAGTGTTTACTTTTTGAGGCAACTTTAATTTATAAAATATTTGTGTTAGCTTTAAGATGCAAGCATACATGAATCCAAACAGGTCTGAGAAAAAGATCAGTGGGGAGCAGGGTAGACTATACATTTGAAGACCATGAAGTCTGTATCAGGTAGTGTCCAGTCAAGAAACAGAAGCCACATCAGTGATTTACACAGAGAGAATTTAATATGAGTTCATAGCTATGTATAAAGTTGTTAATTTGGGAACTAGATAGATAAGAGCCAAAGCTATTACAAAGGTACAATTTCTAGAAGTGACTGCCACCCCCAGAGCTGAGAGAAAAATGAGGATTAGTAGGAACTACTGAAACTTGCAGGCCTCTGAGCAGGGAGCTTCTTCTTCAAGTGGGGATGAAATTGTGGACTGGATTCAGCTGCTGCTACAGGAAGGCCCTGCCAGTGCTGAGATGGAGAATGCTGCGGGGCTGAGGTCACAGAGACAACAAGCCCACAGGATGGCAACAAGAAATAGGGAAGAACAAGCTCCTCTCCCTCCTCCAGCCTTGCCATCTCCACCAGGATTTTCAAGTACACAGTCTAACAAGACTCTGGCTGGCAAAGCAGAAATGGGATGTAGAGTGTAGAAGCCCACCCCCATCTGCCAAAGCAGCATGGAAGAGTGAGTTGAAGCTGTGATATTTAAAACCTAGAACAAAGTTCAATATGATTTCCCTATTTGAGCTGCAAAGTTGAAAATGAGCCTTTCTGCATGAAAACTCCTAGATATTTTATTCTTTTCTATGAAATATAAATGGGATTCTTTTCTAATTTCTCTTTCTGAGAGTTTGTTATTGTTTTATGAAAATGCAACCGACCTCTGATCATCAATTTTGTATCCTCATATACTTAATGAATTAATTTATTTTTTCAACAGTCCCTTTAGCATTTCTTGCATTCCTAGCTTGGTAGTGATTAACTCTCTTCACCTTTTTTTGTTTGTGAAACTCCTTATTTCCCTTCCAACTTTGAATGATAGCTTTGCTGGGTAGAGTATGCTAGGATGCAGTCCCTTGCTTTGCATCACTTTGTATACTTCATTCCATTCCTTCTTGGCCTTCCTTATGTCCTCTTCTGAAAAGTATCTATTTAGGTCCTTTGCCCATTTTTTGAGTGGATTGTTTATCTTCCTTTTGTTAAGTTGTATGAGTTCCCTGTAAATGTTGAAGATGAAACCCTTATTGGTGATAACATTTGCAAATATGTTCTCCCATGCAGTGGGCTTTCTTGTTTTGTTGATGGTTTCTTTTGCTGTGCAGAAGTTTTTTATTTTGATGAAGTCCCATTTGTTTATTTTCTCTTTAGTATCCAGTGCCCTAGGAGCTGTGTCAGTGAAGAACTTGCTTCAGCATGTGTCTAAGATTTTGCTGCCTATGGTTTCCTCTAATATTTTCATGGTTTCTCATCTTATGTTTTAGTCCTTTATCCATTTTGAGTTTATTTTTGTGTGTGGTGTAAATTGGTGATGTAGTTTCATTTTTTTTGCATGTATCTGTCCAATTTTCCCAACACCATTTATTGAAGAGACTGTCTTGACTCCATTGTATGTTCTTGCCTCCTTTGTCAAATATTAATTGAGCATATTGGTTTGGGTCAGTGTCTGGGTTCTCTATTCTATTCCATTGATCTATGTCTGTTCTTGTGCCAGTACCAGGCAGTTTTGAGAACAGTGGCTTTGTAATAAAGCTTGATATCTGTATTGAGATCTCTCTTACTTTATTCTTCTTTCTCAGGGTTGCTACAGCTATTTTTGGGGTCTTTTTATATTCCAGATTAATTTTTAGAGAGTTAGTTCTAGGTCTGTGAAATATGCCATTGGTATTTTAATGGGGAGTGCATTGAATCTATAGATTATTTTGGGTAGTATGGATGTTTTGATGATGTTGATACTACTAATCCATGAACATGGTATGTTCTTCCATCTGTTTATGTATTGCTCTATCTCTTTTTTCAGTGTCCTGTAGTTTTCTGAGTACAGGTCTTTTACCTCCTTAGTTATATTTATTCATAGGTATCTTAATTTTTTTTTGGTGTGACAGTAAATGGGATTGTTTTTTTTATTCTCTCTTTCTGTAAATTCATTATTGGTGTATTGAAATTCCATGGATTTCTTGGTATTAATTTTGTATCCTGCTACATTGCCTAATTCATTTATTAAGTCTAATAATTTTTTATGGAGTCTTTAGGATTTTCTATGTACAGTATCATGTCACCTGCAAATAATGACAGTTTTACTTCATCTTTTCCAATTTGGATACCTTTTATTTCTTCTTATTGTCTGATTGCTATGGCTAGCACTTCCAGTACTGTGTCAAAAAGGAGTGGTGAAAGTTGACATCCCTATCTTGCTCCTGTTCTTAGATGAAATGGTTTTAGTTTTTTTCCCATTGAGTATGATGTTGGCTTTAGGTTTGTCATATAAGGCTTTTATTATGTTGAGGTATGATACCTCTATTCCCATTTTGCTGAGGGTTTTTATCAAGAAAAGGTGTTGGATTTTGTGAAATGCTTTTTCTGCATCAATTGATATGACTGTATGATTTTTATCTCTCAATTTGTTTGTGTGATGTATCATGTTTATTGATTTGCAGATATTGTACCATTCTTGCATCCTCAGGATAAATCCTACTTGGTCATCATGTATAATCTTTCTGATATAATACTGGATCCAATTTGCTAGAATTTTGTTAAGGATTTTGGCATCTACGTTCAGGAGGGATATTGGCCTGTAATTTTCTTTCATTGTGTTGTCTTTATCTGGTTTTGGTATTATGGTGATGCTGACATTATAGAATGAGCTTAGAAGTGTTCCTTTCTCTTGAATTTTTTTTTAATAGTCTGAGGAGGATAGGTTTTAGTTCTTCATTGAATATTTGGTAAAACTCCCTCATCTGGCCCCGGGTTTTTGTTTCCTGGAAGCTTTTTGATGACTGATTCAATTTCCTCCAGTTATTGGCTTATTGAGATTTTAAAAATTATTTCTGATTGAGTTTTGAAAGGTTATATTTTTCTAGGAATATGTCCATTTCCTCCAAGTTCTCTATTTTGTTGGAATAGAGCTATTCATAGTGTTTTTGACAATCCTTTGTATTTCTGTGGGGTCTATTGTTATTTCACCTATTTCATTTCTGATTTTGTTTATTTGGGTCCTCTATTTTTGCTTCTTGGTGAGCCTGGCTAGAGATTCATCAATCTGTGTATCCTTTCAAAGAACCAACTCTTGGTTTCATTGATCTTTTGTATTGTTTTGTTTTGTTTTGTTTTGTTTTGTTCTCTATGTCATTCATTTCTGCTCTGATCTTTATAATCTCCTTTCTACTGCTTACTCTGTGCTTTTCTCATTGCTCCTTTCTAATTCTTTAAGTTGTAGAGTTAGATGATTTACTGCAAATTCTTGTTTTTTTGAGGTAGGACTGTAGAGCTATAAACTCCTCTCTCAAGACTACTTTCATTAGTCCTATAGATTTTGGATTTTTGTGTTTTCATTGTCATTATTTTCCAGGATGTTTTTAATTTCTTCTTTGATCTTTTTGGTAACCTAATCATTGTTTAATAGCATGTTATTCAGCTTCCAAGTGTTTTAGTTTTTTTGATTGTATTTATTGTAGTTTATTTCTAATATTATGCCATTGTGATCTGAGAAGATGTTTGATATGATTTTAATCTTCTTGAATTTAGAGAGATTTTCCTGTGACCCAATATGTGGTCTATCTTTGAAAATGTCCCAGGTGCCCTTGAGAAGTATACATATTCCATGGCTTTGGGGTGAAATGTTCTGACAATGTCAATTAAGTCTATCTGATGTAGTGAGTCATTTATGATTACTGTTTCTCTGCTGATTTTTTGTCTAGAGGACTTATCCAGTGATGTCAGTGGGGTATTAAAGTCCCTTCCTATGATTTTATTGTTGTTGATCTCCCTCTTGATATCTTCTAGGAGTTGTTGTTTTTTTATGTATTTGGGTGCTCCTGCATTTGGTGCATATCCTTTTGTTGTATTGAACCTTTTAGTATTTTACCAGAGTTATATCATTTTCTTGTATTGAACCTTTTAGTATTATGAAGTGGCCTTCCAAATCTTTTTCTTGATATGGCCTTCACTTTGAGGTCTATTTTGTCAGATATAAGTATTGTTATCCCAGCATTTTTTAAATTTTATTTCCATTTTCCTGAAAGATATTTTTCCATCCCTTCATTTTCAGTGACAGCATATATATGGGTCATGTTTTCTTATCCATTCAGCTTCTCAATGTCTTTTGATGAAAGCATTTAGTCCATTTACATTTACAGGTATTATTGATAGGTATATGTTTGTAGCCATTTTTATATTTTGTGCTTGTGTTCCTTCTTCCCTTTTTATTTCTTCTCGTTATAACAGTCCCTTTAGCATTTCTTGCATTGCTGGCTTGATAGTGATAAACTCCCTTCTTTTGCTTTTTTTTTTTTGTCTGCGAAGCTCCTTATTTCCCCTTCAATTTTGAATGATAGCCTTGCTGGATAGAGCATTCTTGGATTCAGATCCTTGCTTTGCATCACTTTGTAAATTTCCTTCCATTCCCTCTGGCCTGATGTGTTTCTGTTGAGAAATCATTTGATAATCTAATGGGAGATCCCTTGTATGTAACTTTATGTCTTTCTCTTGCAGCCTTTAAAATTCTCTCTTTGTTCTGAACGTTTGCCATCATAATTATAACGAGTTTTGGTGTGGGTCTCTTCATGTTAACCCATTCTTTAGTAGCATGTTATTTAGTTTGCACATGTTTGTGTGGTTTTAAGTTTTATTCCTTTCTTGATTCATACTAGTGTGATTGGCAAAGATGGTTGATAAGATTTCAATCTTTTTAAATTTATTAAGACTTATTTTGTGGCCTAACCTATGGTCTATGCTGAAAAATATTCCATGCACTTGAAAATAATGTATATTCTGCTGCTTTGGAGTAAAATGCTCTAAAAATATCAATTATGTCCATCTGGTCTAATGTTATCATTTAAGACTGCTCTTTCATAATTCTTGTGTGTGTATGTGTGTGTGTGTGTGTGTTTATTTGTGTTTTTTTTTCTCTTTGTCTGGATAACCTATCTATTGATATTAAGGGAGTATTAAATTTCCCTACTATGACTGTGTTCCCCACAATATCTCTTTTTTTCTATCAATATTAGTATTATATGTATATTTAAGTCCTCCTACATTGGATGCATAAATGTGTACAAGGCTTATATCTTCTTATTGTATTGATCCGTTTAATAATTATGTAATGTTCTTCTTCATTTCTTGTTACAGCCTTCATTTTAATGTCTTTTTTTCCTCCCTCTGGTATAAGTATTGATATTTTTTTTCTTTTCCATTTGCATGAAATATCTTTTTCCAACCTTTTGTTGTTGTTGTTGCTTGTTTGTTTTTTAATCTGAAATGGGTCTCTCGTAGGTAACATAAGTATGGGCCTTATTTTTATCATCCATTCAGCCATCACATGTCTTTTGATTAGAACATTTAGACCATTTACATTTAAAGCGATTTTTGATAGGTATGTAGCTATTGCCATTTCATTGTTTTCGTAGTTTTTTGTTTCTCTTTTACTATCTTGCTCTAATCTCTTATATGTTGATGACTGTAAATAGTGCTATGTTTGAATTTTTTTTCCTTTCTTGTATATCTATTGTAGATTTTTGGTTTGCTATTTCTATGTACTTTATACATACATACTAATCTATATTCAAAACAGTCTTTTTAAAAAATATATTTTATTGATTGCTTACAGAGAGGAAGGGAGAGGGAATAGAGAGTTAGAAACATTGATGAGAGAGAAGCATTGCCTACTGCACACCCCCTACTGGGGATGTGCCTGTATCTCTTATTTAATGTTGTAATTACACATCATTGCCTCACTTTTGTCTTTTAACCTTTATACTAGCTTTATAGTTGGCTGAACTGTGCTTTTACTGTTTGCCTTTGTCAGTGGGACTTGTTTTCTTTCCTATATTTTCTTATTCACATATATTTTTCTTGTTAACAATGTTGCATTAACATTTCTTGCAATACTAGTTTAGTGGTGATGAACTCTTTTAGTTTTTCTCCTTTAATTCTAAATGACAGCCTTGTTGAGTAGAATAATCTTGGTTGTAGTCTTTGCTTTTCATTACTTTGACTATTACATGTCAATGACTTCTGAGACTGCAAAAGTTTCTGGTGATAAATCTGCTGACAGTCTCACACAAACTCTCTTGTAGGTAATTAACTGCTTTTTTTCTTCCTGATTTTAAGATCCTCTTTTTGTCCTGAATCTTTGGTATTTTAATTATAGTGTCTTGGTGTGGGTTTCTTTGGATTCATCTTTTTTGGTTTTCTTTGTGCTTCCTTGACTTGTATATGTATTTCACCAGATTAGAGAGATTTTCCATCATTTCTAAAAATATGTTTTCAATTACTTACTTTCTCTCTTCTGCTTCTGGTACCCCTATGATACAAATGTTGATATACTTGATGTTGTCCCAGAGGCTCCTTAAACTGTCCTTATGCATGTTTTGTTTGTTTGTTTGTTTGTTTGTGTTTGTTTTTTGGAAGGGTGATTCTTTTTTCCTTTTTGATGACATGATTACATGTTTTCCATTACCTTGTTTTTCAAATCACTGATTTAGTCCTCTGTTTCTTTTACTCTACTAGTGATTCCTTCTCATGTATTTATCATTTTAGGTATTGTATTCTTCATTTGGTACTGTTGGTTTTTCCAATGTTTTCTCTTACTCTTTTTAAAATTTATTTATTTTGGTTGATGTTCTGAGTTCATCTGGTCTAACCCTAAATTCATTGAACTTATTTTTAACCAGTACTTTGTACTTTGTATCTCATAGGTTCCTTGTCTCCATTTCATTTAATTCTTTTTTTCTTTTTAAAGTTTTATTCTGTTCTTTCATTTGGGACCTGTTTCATTGTCTCCTTATTATGTCTAACGCCCTGTGGGTTTTTTTCTATGTTTTAGGCAGATCTGCCATTATCACAGTCTTGACAAAGCTGCCTTAAATAGGTTTTCTATAAGCCCAGTGGCACAATCTTCTTAGCCACCTTTGACAAGAACTCCAGGGGAGTCTCGTGTGTGTCTTTTGTGTGCCCTCCTGTTGTGGTTGAATCTCAGTTGCTATTGTAACATCAGTGGGAATTTATCCTCAGTTGTTTGGCTGTGAGGTCTGGCCATGACTACTAGTACATCTGATAAGCTATGGGAGGGGGGTGCAGACCCCATGGAGTTGTAATCACTATAGTGCATGTCAGGACAAGGAGGACTATAGTAGGTCTATAGTAGGTCTCTGGTGCTTGCTGAGTCTGCTCTTTTGGTATGTAATTTGTGGAGGTAGGTGGGTGTTGCTCTCGTGTGATATGAAGCTGGCTACCAAGTGCTAGTTTTGGAGCCTCTTGAAAGTACCTCCAATTCAGGTGCAGGTTAGTGCTGAGCCTAGGGCCTCTCTGTAGGAGCTAAAATGTGATTGGTGGTTGGTTTTCACGTGGGCTATTTGGAGATGCTTAGGGGATACTATGCTGCAAACTAAGCCTGGATACCACTTGTACCAGGTGTGGGACCTTTTGGCATTCTGAGGTGAGCTGAGTCTAGCCTTCACTTTTGCTGGGCTTGTGTTTGCTTAGTTGGGGCTACATTCCAGGCCACAACTGGCCTGAAATCACTGGATGGGATTTATAGTGCAATTTGAAACCAGTTTCTTCTTATGTTGAGTTTGGGGATACGTTGCAAGAACTACAAGGCACATAGAGGACAGCTGCTTCTTTTGGGGTTTATAATCTTTGAGAGATTTTTGGGAAGTCTAGAATGCTAGCTAAGACAAGCTGTTAGTTTGAAGAAGCCTCTGGATGAAGCTTAAGAAGGGCAGGTGAGTTGAGTCAGGCAAGGTTTCAGGGAATCACCAGGGTGGGGTGAATGTTGCTTGCCAGATTAATGGAGAACTCAGGTTAGCTGCCTGCTTGTGCTGGGCCAATTGTGTGGATGGAGAAACTAACAAAAGAGCAAGGATGCCTGCCAATAATTCTATCCATGGTCCAAGTTGCTCTGACCCCTGCTCCTCCAGAAGTTTGGTCCATTTACTCTCTCCTTTTATGTCCCTGCTACTTTTTGAGCGACTGTACTGGAATTTAGATTAAGCAGGTTTGTGAACAAGTGAGTGTGTATGTGGTCCCTTTAAAAGAATTGCCTTGGTCCCTAGTAGCTTTTTGTCTTTCTCATATGTAATCATTATTGATTTTAAAACTAGATATTATGGAGACTCCTCTTCCTGGAACTGGTGCCTCAGGTTGGGGAGCCCAGTGTAGGGCTGGGACTCCTTGCCACTAAGTGGGGACCTCTGCAGCTGACATTATCCTCCCAATGCTGAATCATCACCCTGTTGGCATGGGATCTGCCTGTTCTGTATCTTTGCCTCTCCCACCAGTCTAGACCTGGCTTCTTTAAATATTTATTTATAGAAGTTCTGTTCAGCTAATTTTCAGGTGTTTTTCAATGATGGTTGTTCAATAATTTAGTTGTAATTTTGATGTAGTCATGGGAGAAGGCGAGCACACAGTTTACCTACTCTGACACCTTGACCAGATGTCAACAACACATTTTCATGTATAGGAAATGACCCATAACCCAGTATAAATAAAAAAATAATATTATGTCAGTGTATACTCTTTTACTTATTCAGACTCTCTAAAACATTATAAAATAGACTTTCTGTGACTGGTTTATATACATACTTGCTCTCTTAATTATTATAAACAATGGAAAATAATATTTCTGTTATTATATAACAGAAAGTTTAATTTAAAATAAATTTTATTAATTTTTAACATAATAGAATTAATTGCTGGGCTATGATATTAGATTCTATTGACATTAGCATAGTTCTGTGTGTTGAGTGTGTTAGATTCATTTAATAGATGAATAAATGAAATCATAGATTAGCTAAAATAATGTGCTCACAACTAGTAATAGGCAATTTTGGACTATGCACTCAACTTTTCTAACTCCTGAATTTAAGATTATTTTTCTCATAGCATATCTTCAGAAATAAAACAAAAGAAAGAAAAAAAAACACAAGTGTAATAGAGAAGGCTCAAGAGTTTTTTCACAGTGGCTAAAATAATAAAACAAAATAATTCTTTGGTTAGAAGCTGATTTTAATGAATATGGCATCTAAGCCCACTTCCTCCATAACTATGTTAGAACTTCGGTGGTTTGGGATTAACTCTCCAAGTAAATTTCCCTGGCCCCAGCTGCTATTAATTCTCTTAAATATACTTTTAAAAAAATATGCTGATTAGATTTGCAGAAGACCTACTTATTCAGGGTTCTTCACTTTCTGCTCATCTTTTGAATAGATATTAGAGATTGTCTCTAAGATTTCTGAGTCTGTTCTTGCATGTCTGTGTCTGCCCCTAGTATCCCAGCTCCTTATAAGCTTGAGGCCTTCTTATGAGAGACTACAGAGGGAAGGCAGATAAATAACTTACAGCCCTCCTTGTCCTGACATGTACTGGACCATGATATTTTTACAAGCTTTTGAATCTTAGTCATTTTGTGGGAAAAATAAAACAGTTATTCTTACAACTCCAAAGAGATTCTGCTTTCTCTATATTCACGAGGATAATAGGCCTAAGTGTGTGTAATTGCTGGCTTTGGTTCTACTCAGAAGCTTGAAGTACTCATGACATATTTCTTGTCTTCTGTCTGAAAATTTTCACATTGACATTAATCAGTGGTCAGCTGAAGAACTGCAGAATGTGGAACAGGGCTGGGAAGGAAGCAGGAATGCATGTGCTTCATCCAAAACAAATTTCTCCATTGTTTGACAGTTGTTGAGCAATAAAAAAAGATGCTTTGGATTCTATTTTTTCACTTGTGACCTGAAGTCTTTTGGCACTGCAACATGATAATCAAGAACAGTAGGAGAAACATTTTACAATTTCTTCCTTAAGGTTTTAAGGTCTGAAAAGTATACACAACCAACACACAGGTAAAGTAAGACAAAACATATTGTTCATATTTAGATATTTATTGAATTATATATACTAATACAAATCAACAAGATACAATATCAAGATGGTTCCCAAACACAGTTTTAGAAAATTAATGTTATTCTTTTAATACAAAACAAAATATTTATAGTTTTAAGTTTTCAGGATTTCTTATTTATAAATTTCCCCAATTGTGGCCTCAAACATGAAGGGAGTTTGAAGTTATAGTCCACACCCAAAGGAAGTCAAGATCACTTGAGTTCTGGAGAGAACCAAGATGGCGGCATAAGGTATATACTAAATGAACAGCCTCCCACAAACACAGTAAAAAATCTAATCTAATAAAAACATAATATTGAAATTGACCATCCCTTCGGGACACGTAAGCCATGCCCTCCAGCCAATCAGAGCGACTGTATGCAAATTAACCCAGCCAAGATGGAGGCCGCCACTCATGGAGCTGAGTAAACAGGCAGCGTCTGTTGAAGCAGGAGTGAAACTGTTTGTGGGTGGCTGGCCTTCTCCCAGTGCAAGGCAAGAACATATTTGCAACAATGTCGCAATCATAGAAGCTTCAGGAGCTGAAGTAAACAGCAGGCCAGGCTGACTACTAAGCACAACATTGTTTCAGTATAGAAGCCACGAGCTGAAGCAGAGAGGAGGTTTCATTAACTGCCTAGGCCTTGGCTTAAAGGAACAGTGTATCAATTATAGAAGATAAATAAACCTCAGGAACCTGCTTCCAGCCAGCCTTGCTAAGACATTGGGTCAATGGGAGCTGTGAGTAGCCTGAAAGCCTGAAAGCACCCCTCAACCCATCACCCACGCTGGCCACACCCCAATGGGGTGAGGGACACCAGGGGGGCTTGGCCAGCCTGCAAACAGCCATCATCCCCTCACGCAGGCTGGCCAGGTACCCCAGTAAGGGCCCAAAATCTGAAGGGACTGTGGGCAGCCTAAAAGTCTGAAAAAGGCCCTCAGACTCGCACCCAGGCTGGCCACATCCCAATGGGGTGAGGGATTCCAATGGGGTGAGGGATCCCAATGAGGGGCTTGGCCAGCCTGCAAACAGACATCAGCCCCTCACTCAGGCTGGCCAGGTACCCCAGTAGGGACCCAAAACCTGAAGGGACTGTGGGCAGCCCTCAGCCCATCACCCAGGCTGACCATGCATGCCAGCAGGTGGACATTTCCAGAGGGGTCCCAGACTGTGAGAGGGCACAGGTCGGGCTGAGGGACCTCCCAAGTGCACAAATTTTTGTGCACCTGGCCCCTAATACAACTGTAAAGATAAACGGCCATCCTCTAGAACCAAGGGAGTGGAAGTTTTACAACTAGCAGGCAAGAGGAGTGCATTGAGACTGAGTAGAAGTTCTCAGTGCCAAAACTGAGAGGTATGGACTCGTTCGAAATGGTGGTGGTGCGGGCAAACAGTGACAGCGGCAGAACCTGGGTTGGAAGGAGATTATAAACTCCAGGGTCGCACTGGACTCCTTGCAGGCTGTCGGGCAATGGGATGGAAGATGAGTGGCTTCTAGCAGAGCTGTTCGCAGTGATCACTGAAGCAGAGCTCTGAGACTCGGGGACTCAGGGGTATGTAGATGCCAGGGCATGGAGACGCCAAAACCAGGAGAAGCCACAGAGTCGGCTGAGGAGCAGCCATTGCGGGTTGCTCTGCCCTGGTGATTCTGAGACCCCGCCCCACCCCACTTACAACCCCACCCAAGCTGTGCGCTTGTCTGCCTGCAGCAGACTGCAGCTGGGACAGACTGCAGCTGGGACAGAGATCTCGGAAAGTTCAAAACCCCAAACAATGAGGAGAAAGGCTTGGAGGTCATTTCCTCCCAGTGATACCTCCCAGTGATAACTACAACAAGACTGTGCACCAAGCCTTCAAAGGTATACAACAAGAGTGTCCATCCCAGGTGATTGGGGAGGCTGAATCATTGGGCCCTATAGGACACCTAGTACAGAAAGCCACTTTATCAACGCAGGGAAGCAGCCAAAATGTGGAGACAAAGAAACAGGTCACAAATGACAGAAATGGAGGAAAACAAACTACTGGATATAGAGTTCAGAACTACAGTTTTAAGGTTTTTCAAGAATTTTCTAGAATCTGCCAATAAACTTAGTGAGACCCTCGAGGATATGAAACAGAACCAACTAGAAATTAAGCATACACTGACTGAAATAAAGAATATTATACAGAGATCCAACAGCAGACTAGAGGTTTGCAAGAATCAAGTTAAAGATTTGAAATATGAAAAAGCAACTGGAAAATAAAAAATAAAAAAATAATTCAGAAGTGTGAAGATAGTGTAAGGAGCATCTGGGACAACTTTAAGCGTACCAACATCAGAATTATAGGGGTACCAGAAGAAGAGAGAGAGCAAGAGATTGAAAACCTATTTGAAGAAATTATGACAGAAAACTTCCCCTACCTGGTGAAAGAAATAGACTTCCAAGTCCAGGAAGCGCAGAGGATCCAAAACAAAAGGAATCCAAGGAGGACCACACCAAGACACATCATAATTAAAATGCCAAGGGCAAGAGTGAAAGAGAGAATCTTAAAAGCAGCAAGAGAAAAACAGTTAGTTACCTACAAGGGAGTACCCATACGACTGTCAGCTGATTTCTCAACAGAAACCATGCAGGCCAGAAGAGAGTGGCAAGAAATATTCAAAGTGGTGAATAGCAAGAACCTACAACCAAGATTACTCTACCCAGCAAAGCTATCATGTAAAATTGAAGGTCAGATAAAGAGCTTCACAGACAAGAAAAAGCTAAAGGAGTTCATCACCACCAAACCAGGATTATTTGAAATGCTGAAGGGCATTCTTTAAGAAGAGGAAGAAGAAGAGAAAGGTAAAAATAAAAAGTATGAACAACAAAGTGACAACAAATACATATCTATCAATAAGTGAATATAACAATTAAGTCAATAGAAATATCTGATGAACAGAATATACTGAATAGAATAGAAGTAAGGGCATAGAAAGGGAATGGACTGACAATTCTCAGGGGGAAGGGGATATGAAGGGTATGGGAAGAGATTGGACAAAAATCTTACATCTATGGATGAAGACAGTGGTGGGGGTAAGGGCATGGGGTGTGTGTGGGGGAACCATGTGGAGGGGAGCTATGAGGGTTAAAAAAAAAGGAACATCTGTAATAATCTGAACAATAAAGATTTAATTTAAAAAAAAGATCACCTGAGTTCTGTCCTAGGACCCTCTGTCAAATTGTTCACAGACCTTTCTCCTGAGAGGCAGAAATTCTGAATAATTTATAAGATTTCTCATGGGGAAAAAACTTATAAAACATATAAACCCATTAAAGGGAAAGGACTGTGAGGAAGAATTACCCTACTTGCAAACTAACAAGTTAGCCTACATGGTTTCATGGATGTTGGCAGAAGATATGAGACTCCTGGATCAGAGATGAAAACAGCATGAGTATCATGTGCAGATTCCCCTGGCCACCCTATTTCTATGGAGTGATTTTGAATGGTCCTGGTGTGTTCTTCACACAGGGCGAAGAAGAAAGTCAAGAAATCTGAATGTTTTATCTGACAACTGTCAAACAATGGAGGAGCACTGCCTCTAATTTGCAAGGCTGATAAAGATAGCCCCATGCTCATAAGACAGACAGGAAAATGAGAGAGTCATGAATAATTATAGAAAAACTAGGGGCCTGGTGCACGAAATTCGTGCACGGCTAGGTGAGGGAGGGGGAAGGCAGACTGGGAGGTCCCTCAGCTGGACCTGCACCCTATCCAATTGGGGGCCCTCAGGAGATGTGCTACTCATGGCTTGGGCCCACTCCACGTGGTTCTCTGCTCTCTGCCAGGCCTGTCTGCTCCACACCACAGGGATGGGCAAGCAGGCCCTGCTGGGTGCTTCCTGTGGGGTCCCCGATGGCTGGCTCATGCCCCCTGTCCTCTCCTTCTCAGCCACCACCCTGGCCGAGGGCAGTTGGAGGCTCCCCAATGGTTCTGGCTCTCCATGCCCGCTGGTCCCATCATTTGCAGCCACTGCCTCAGCCGAGGCCTGGCCCGGGCAGTGGCTGGGGGGTCCCCAAGCCTCTGGCTCGCTGTGCCCACTGGTCCCGGTGGCTGGGGGCTCCCCGATGCCTCTGCTCACTGTGCCCCCTCGTCCTGTCTTCCACATCCACTGCCCCAGCCAAGGCCTGGCCTGGGTGGTGGCTGGGGGGGTCCCCGATGCCTCTGGCTCGCCAGCCCCCTCGTTCTGTCTTCCCCAGCCACTGCCTCAGCTGAGGCTTGCCAGGGCGGTGCATGGGGGCTCCCTGATACCTCTGGCTCTCTGGCCCCCTGGTCCCGTCCTCTGCAGCTCCTGCCCAGGCCAAGGCCAGGCCGAGGCAGTGGCTGGGGGAAGGGGGGGGTCCTTGATGCCTCTGCATCCCCACGCCCCCTGGTTCCGTGGTCTGCAGCCACTGCCCCAGCCTAGGCCCGGCCACCACTGCGCCCCCTCATCCTGTTTTCCACAACCACCGCCTCAGCCAAGGCCCAGCCTAGGTGCTGGCTGGGGGTCCCCATGCCTCTGCTCACCGCACCCCCTCCTCCCATCTTCCTCAGTCACTGCCACAGCCTAGGCCTAGCCCGGGCCATGGCTGGAGGATCGCTGATACTTTTGGCTCACCACGCCCCCTCATCCTGTCTTCTGCAGCCACTGCCCCAGCCGAGGCTGGGGGGGTCCCTGATACTTCTGGCTTGCCCCGCCCCCTTGTCCTGTCTTCCACGAGGCCTGGCCTAGGTGCTGGCTGGGGATCCACAGCCACTGCCTCAGCCTAGGCCTGGCCGAGGTGGTGGCTGGGGGGTCCCAGATGCCTCTGCTCACCATGCCCCCTGGTCCTGGTGTCTCGTGGCCCCCTGGTCCTGTCTTCCACGCTGCTTCCCCAGCCGCCTCCAACGGCCTGCGCTGCACCTGGCTGTGCCAGGCCACCTGAGCCACTGCTGTCTCCGTGACTGCCAGCCGCCATCTTGGCTGGGTCAATTTGCATGCAGCCACTCTGATTGGCTGGTGGACGTGGCTTACCCCGTCCCGAAGAAACGGTTAATTTCACTATTTCGCTTTTATTAGTTTAGATAAAAGGGTAAATATTTTTAAAATACATTTTATTGATTTTTTACAGAGAGGAAGGGAGAGGGGTAAAGAGTTAGAAACATCAATGAGAGAGGAACATCAATCAGCTGCCTCCTGCACACCTCCTACTGGGGATGTGCCCACAACCAAGGTACATGCCCTTGACCGGAATCGAACCTGGGACCTTTCATTCCTCAGGCCGATGTTCTATCTGGTGAGCCAAACCAGTTAGGGCAAGGAGTAAAGATTTAATGTGTTTTCTTCCTTCTATCTGTCTTGGCTTAGACCTAGAAAACAGAGAGAAGACTTGAAATAAAACCAGATGCTTATGTTATTTCAATTAACAGAAATGATTAGGCATTTAGCTATATTTGTTGTTTCTTCTGTCTTCCTTCAGCATGGCTCAGAGTAGCATTTACTAGCATACAGTAAGAACTCATAAATGCTTATTATTTATTTAAATGCTCAAAAGGATGACAAGCATCTCATTTCCAGAGAATAAGCAGCAACATCAACCACTGAATGTAATACAGAATAACATCCAGCTGTAGCTCATAGATGTCACCTAGTATAGAAAATTACTGTTGATAGTTGAGCATTGACCTATGAACCAGAAGGTTACATTTATACTCCCCGTCAGGGCATATGTCCAGGTCGGGGACTTGATACCCAATGTCATGCATGTAAGAAACAGCCAATCAATGAGTCGCTCTCATCATTGATATTTCTGTCTTTCTCCTTCTCCCTACTTCTCTGAAATCAATAAAAATATATTTTTAAAAATTACTATTATTTTGAATCTGTGTTACACTGGTACAATTAAACAATGCTATGCAGCATCATTGTGTTTATACATAGGACAAATGACAGTTCTGGCAGAAATTTTCATGTTTGTTGTGTGTGTCTAGGTAAAACCTGTGATATACGCTTTTTTTTTTTTTAACATATGGGAAACTGATACCTCATAAACATGTGGCCTTCTCCTGCAGAGTGTAAAGACTGGTAAATAAAGAGCTGTCTGATAGAAAAAGTGCTCATCCCTGTGAGGTCAACGAGTCCTCTGAAGGCACCATGGTTCTAGTCAGAGTGCTCTGGATGAGTTCATTAACCCAACACAAATAGACTATTTACTCCTACCTAGAGGATCATGCTAATTAAATCGCTCTGTTTACCCATCCATGTCAGGTTTCCTATGAATACAGGAATGACTTGAGTCTCATTTTGTATGTCTTTGTTGAAAGCAAAAATGATTACAGATTCACTTTCTAATTGTACCTCTCTAGATATTAGACTTGGACTTCTTCAAAACCACTTTTTAAAAACTGATTGCCACAGTATTGTTATACTTAGTAACAGAGCTAAAATTAAGGAAATTTAATGAATTATGTGTTTATAAATGTCTATAATAGTTATCAATGAACTCGTTTTTTTATATTAAATATATGCTTTTTCTTAATAAATCCCACTTTGTCAAGGTTTATAACTCTTTTTATATTGTTGACTTCAGTTTGCTAATATTTTCTTGAGAAATATTGTGTCCATATTCATGAGATATTGTTCCATAATTTGGAATATATTTCTCTGGCTTTAGTATCAGAGTAATACTGACTTCATAGTTGGAAAGCTTTCCCATTTCTTCTATTTTTCTGATACAGGTTTTAATGAATCATCATTTAAAGTGTTTGATAGACTTTCACAGTAAAACCTTCTGAGCATGAGTTGTTTTTGTAGGCAGACATTTTCATTACTAATTCAGTTATTATTTGCAATATATTTAAATTTCTTGGTTTTTTTTTAATCAATGTTATAGATTATGGTTTTCTAGAAATTTGTCACTTTCTTCTAATTTGTCTAATTTATTGCTATAATGTTGTTCTTATTGATCTCTTAGAATCCTTTTAATTTCTTTAAGATCTGTAGGAATGTCTCTTCTTTCATCTGATTTTGATAATTTGTGTGCTATCTTTTTTCTTGATGATGCTAGCTAAAGTGTTATCATTTATTTTGTTCTTGTCAAATAATCAACTTTTGATTTTATTAATATTCTCTTTTGTTTTTCTGTTTTCTTTCTCAATAATTTTGCTCTATTTTTATTATTTCCTTCCTTTTGCATGTTTTGGGTTTAGTTTGCTATTATTTTTCTTTTTTAAATATATGTTTTATTGATTTCAGAGAACAAGGGACAGGGAGAGATAGAACATCAATGATGAGAGAGAATCACTTATTGGCTGCCTCCTGCATGCCCCCAACCGGGAATCAAGCCCACAACGTGGGCATGTGCCCTGACCAGGAACTGAACCTCCTGGCCCATCAGTGGATGCTCAACCACTGAGCCACATGGGCCAGGCTACTAATCCTTTTTTATTTTCTTAAGGTAAAAGTTTAATTTTCAAATATAGGTGCTTAAAGCTATTAATTTCCATCTAAGCAGTACTTTAGCTTTATCTCATAAACATTTATATGTTTTGGGGTTTGTTTTGTTCACTCAAAACTATTTTCTTTGCAACTTTGCTAACCCATGGGTTATTTAGAATTTCCAATTACCTATAGACTTCCCAAATTACATTCTCTTATTTCTAACTTAATTTATTTGTGATTTAGAGCTGGATGGACAGAAGTGGAAGCAACCCCAGGATAAAAATCCAACCTACTTGTTTTTTGAGAGTTTCTGGTAGAGGTATTATCTGTTTACAATTTAAATGAAGGATAAGTCTCTGTAATAAAATATTGTTGATTAATCTAAAAATTATTTATATGAAAATAAAATGCAGTAAATATAATTACAAAGAAACATTCTGGATAAAAATAGTTATGCTGTCATAAAATATTCATTACAAAAGATTTTGATGTGGCTATAAAAATTATCCCCATAATTACAGCCAAACACCTTCTTTGATTTCTACTTAGGAAGAAAGTGTGTATGTATTTTCTATTATGATAAAAGCTTGAAGTGAATGATTCAGTGTATTGAGTCTCCCCTTGCATCAGACTCTATGCCAGATATTGATCACTGTAACAGGGAGTTCAGGGAACATTAAAGAATTTCTACTTGAATAATGGTAGAACATCAAATATTAGGAAGACATAGTTTGATTTAAACAACTAAACTGACACAATTTGTCTAATACTTTAACACAATAGGAATGGAAGATAAAAAAAAAGACAAAAACAAGACCCCATGAAAGTAGCAAGAATGGAGTGTTTTACTATTTTATTTGGTACAACAAAGAACTGAGTGAACAATCAAAGAACACTGGCACCTTCTCCCCCAATTACCATCACTAAAATGGGAGCAATTAAAAAGATTCCTATGTTAAAAAGAGTTTAAACACAGCTGCTTTCTGCTCATGGTACAAAAACAGTACTTTCATCTCTCCCTCTACTGACTATTCCCTCCCTCCTTTCCTTCTCTCCTTCCTCCCTTCCTCTCCCCCTTCCTTCTCTCCTCTATCCCTCCTTCTCTTCTTCCTTCTCTCCTCTCCTTCCTTCCTTTTTTCCTTCCTTCTCTCCTTCTTCCTCCTCCTCTCCTCTTCCTTTTTCTATTATTGTTATTCTTCATCTTTATTTTTTTCTATACTTTTTTTCTTCTTTTAAACCCCATTAGAGAATATGAAAATAGAATGTTAATATATTGAGATGAAATATCTAAAACTTTACTTAAAGATGGTGGCCAAAACTACTATTTATCTGAGTTGATTCAGGGCAAGGTATTCACAAAGTTAATTTTGATTCAGCCCAGAACAAAAGCTGGAGAATATTTTAGTTTTTAAGTTTCAAATTATAACATATGGTTTACATCTATATAAATAAAAGTGTAAATGTTTGTTTGTTCAAAATCTCAAATCTCCGAAAGTTTTTCATCAATTGCTTTGAAATTTTGACACAATGTTGAATTCGAATATGCACGTGTTTTTTCACACCTGTGACAGGTAAAAACGTGATTTTTTTGAAAAAACAGGTAAAAACATGCTTTTTTGAAAAACAGTGCCATCTGTTGGACATAAAAGCAACACAGGCTACGAACTTAACAATATTATTCAGTCTAACATTCAAAGCCAGGCAGTCACATACAAGTCCGTCGACACTGTTGTGGAAGCAGATGAAGTGGTTAATTATCCAACAGAATTTTGGAATTCACTCAATCTGCCAGGAATGCCACCTCATGTACTGTAATTGAAAATTGGCATGCCAATTATCATGTTGCAAAATATCAACCAGCACGGGGCTGGGCCTTGAGCTAGGGCTGGCCTGGAGCTCAGGGGGCAGGCGGCTGCTGTGGTCCCCCCATGCCGGCAGCTGAGGGCTGGCAGGAAGTGTGGCAGGCAAGGGTGGGGGAGCTTCCTCGGCTCCTTTTACCTCCAGCTTTTGGGCGGCTCGGCAAGGGCCCCTGTGCTGGTGGGAGTTGGGAACAGCCGAGCTGCTTCGGGGGCCGAGTGCGGGCCACCTGTGAGGAACAGGGGTGCAGATCAGCACTGGGGGCCTGGGCTGCAGAGGTGCACGAGTGTGAGGCCAGACCATTGTATACCCACAAGCATTGTGTGATTAAACATTTTAGCAATGTGCGCTTTTCCATTTAACCAGACTGAGCCACAGCAACATGTGGCCAGGTACAGCTAGTAGAAAATAAAATTCAAAGTAAGGTTTTATGGAAATAAAACAATAAAGTAAAAAAAAGAATAATTTGATAAATTTTAGATTTAAATATTAGATATGGTATTCAAATATTAAATCATTAATATTTTTCTTTAAAGTGTGATTAAACTTTTATAGTTTCCCTAGAGAGATCTATTTTTTAAAAAAGAAATCTTGATTTTATATGTACTATGGACCTGACACGGTACTATGTGTGAGAATAGCATCTCATGAACAGGATTTGTGCTCACAATAGTATAATGAAACTACCAGAGACCACTGCATAGCAGCATTGGCATGAAAGTGCAACAAGGAGTTTGGAAGGCCATCAACCGTGGGCATCACCAGGGCCGACGCCAAGCACAGATTGCTCTTGCTGAGATTTTGGGGTCTTGAAGGGATTTCCTGACCTGACAATCTTTGGGTAAACACTGAGTGAACTCTACTTACCTTTAATACTATCTGCTTACTAGGTGCTGTGCTTATGTGCTTTCCTAAGGCACGTAAAACACCAATGTGTAACCAAGTTGAATAAAAGCAGGCAAGACAAGGACTCATGGTTCCTCTTCCCAAAGAGAGGTTCCACTTGGCCCTCATGCTTAACATTTATTTTCTTGTGTAGTGTCTTCATTGTGCATCAGCCCTCCTGTAGGTCTTCCTGAACCCACCATGTAGATCACAGCATGAAAGATCACTGCGCATGACAAAAACAGCAAATACTGGGGAATGAATGCTAAGTAGAGAATAAATGTAAATAAGTGGATGAAAGCTTTTTCATTTGGGATGGTTATAGCTTGAAATAATAGAATTAATTTTATTCTATATGCATTCATTGGAAATTACACTGTTTTATTATTCCCTGCTATAAGGGTGGAGACTGGAATATTCAGGCTTTAACTTATTGGTGTCTTTGATTTTATACATAAAATTTAGTAAAGTTAATGTACATTTTAAATCTTTCTTGTTTTAGAATTTGTTGAATATCTCTAATTAATAGTCAAACTTTGGTTTGACAAACTCACAAATAAATTCTCCCAAATTAAATTTTTACTTAATTTTGAAACCAGAGTGTAATTTTAAGGACAATTTAACCCATATGTTTTTATTCATCAACTCTTCATTGTTAAAGAACATTATTGTTTCTAATTGATATTTTATGTTCTGAAGAAGTCTTTTGAGCTATTTCAATAATATTTTATTCTCATTATAAAACATAATAATTCATTTTTTGCCAAAGGATTACAAAGATTATAAAATGATCTGGAAGAAAATATTCTTCTCAGTTCCTGCCTTTTTGCATATCCTCTTTCTTGAATGCATTGTTGCCACAGGCATACAACCCTGAGTGCAAAAGTGTGAGGTAAGAAAGGGAGAAGAATTGTACACAAACCAGTATCAGGCATTTTTGGAATACTTTGATTTTCTATTTATGAACAAAGAAAACATTTGCGTTTATAATTAATGGAAGCAGGAATGTGTATGATTGTTAGGTTTGTTATAGATATTTATAGTGATTCAAATGAAATCAGGTAAGATACATTTAATGATGAAATCACAACAAAAATACAATATATTTCTAAAGAGAAAGAGAGAGGTTGGGTTAGTAAATTTATGAGAGTGATTAAATGAGATAAAGACATTTCTAGGTAACACTCTTGTATGCTTAGTCAGAGAAGCCAGCCCTGACATATTCCAGTGATAGTAGCAGGGCTCTTAGACTAAATCTATGAATCAACATCATACATTCATGTATTCAATCCCTGCCTAGCCCAAAGTAGCCACAGCTATAAAGAAACAGATTTTTAAAAATCAACAAATGGAACTACGTCAAATTCTACACAGCAAAAGAAAACATCAACAAAATAAAAGACAACCCACTGAATGAGAGAACATATTTGCCAATGATACATCTGATATGGGGTTAATTTCCAAAATATCTAAAGAACTTAGACAACTCAACAAAAGAAAGATAAAATCCAATTTAAAAATGGGCAAAAGGCCCTGAATAGACATTCTCCAAAGGGGATTTACAGATGGCCAATAGACATTTGAAAAGTTGCTCAATGTCACTAATCATCAGAGACATGCAAATTAAAACCTCAATGACATATAACCTCACACCTGCCAGAATGACTACCATCAATAAATCAACAAATAACAAGTACTGGCAAGGATGTGGAGAAGAGGGAACCTTCGTACACTGTTGGTGGGAATAAAGATTTGTGCAGCAACTGTGGAAAGCAGTATGGAGTTCCCTCAAAAAAAAAAAATTGAACTGCTTTTTGACCCAGCAATTCCAATTATGGGAATATATCCTAAGAATCCCACAACACTAATTCTAAAGAACATATGTACCCCTATGATAAACATAGTAGTGTTATTTACAATAGCCAAGATCTGGAAACAGCCTGAGTATCCACCAGTAGATGAGTGGATAAAAAAGTTGTGATACATTTACACAGTGGAATACTATTTGATGTAAAAAGGAAAGAAATCATACATTTTGCAGCAGACAACATGGATGGACCTGGAGATTATTATGCTAAGTGAAATCAGCCAGTCAGAGAAAGACAAGTACCATATGATCTCACTTATATGTGGACTCTAATGAACAAAATAAATTGATGAACAAAATAGAAACAGAGGCATGGATACATGGAACTGATTGACAGCTGTCAGTAAGGAGGCAGGGATGGGGATGACTGAGTGAAAGAAGGTGAAGGAGGTAGCCAAAGAGCATACTAGGTACATGCATAACCTATGCATAGACAACAGTGTGGTAATGGCCAGAGGGAAGAGGTGGTAGAGGCAAGGTTGAGGTAGGCAAAGGAGCAAAGGAGCGGGTTGGATGAGGATTACTATAACCATGTCAACAATAAAAATAAAGTTAATTGTTTTTAAATAACATGAATTAATTTTAAAATTAAAAAAGAAAGAAAAAAACAATGTGAGGAAAGCCAGAGGGACTGCATTTTTTGGAGGTGAAGTAGGTAGCTGCTAGTGACATCAAAACACAATTCATCTTGAGACAATATTCACACAGGCTGACACTTAAATCTGGAAATCCATGATTAGAGATTTATTTCTTTGACTAAAGATTTTATCAAAAAACAATTCAAATCATCCCATGAAAAGAAATATAATATTTCTTCACTAAACCACAGTGATCAAGAATATCAGATTCTTATCTGGGATGATGAGTTTTAATGAGGGAGGGTGGATTTTTTTCAGTTTTGGTAAATCTAGATATTTTTGTAAGTCTTTAAGAATGTACTCTATTTGTCCAAGATTCCATCTACATAAGTTATAAGTGTTGCAGTAAAAAGGGACTTTCTGCCATGCTCATAGTCAATGCCAAAAGCAATCTGTCAAAGGAATTCTGTAGTTGTTTGAGTTATTTATAATCTAATAAATATAAAACTTAATAGTATTTTGACACAGTCCTGTTGGTATATTTTTTTACGAGTAAACCTGATTCCCCTCCCCACTTCTTGGAAGTCAGATTGGCCAAGCAGCAGTTAGATGTTGATTCAGCTCTACTGAGATAAGTTTATACAATACACAAAGGGAAGAGTATTTTGTCAAAGGTTTTAGAGTTATCATCAAAGTATTAGCGGTGGAAATCAAATATGCAGAAAACAAATATGACAATCCCCAAATCTGGCTCATAAGAGATGCTTTGTAGTAAAACTACCTGTATTTCTTTCTTTTTTTATCTCATAATTTGGGATCATTTCAAACACCATACTCATTTTATGATCACAGTATCATGGGGGCACACATTATTGTCATCATTCATTTTTCCCCTCTATTTATTTATTTATTTTTAAATTTCTTTATTGGTCAAGGTATTACAAATGTGTCCTCATTCCCCCAATAACTCCCAACCCTCCCCCTCCCCACTCATGCTCTCATCCCCTGTTGTCTGAGTCCATTGGTTTGGCTTATATGTATGCATACAAGTCCTTTGGTGGATATCTCCACCTTATCCCCACCCTCCCCTACTTTCCTTCTGGGGATCAACAGACTGATCGCTGTTTCGCTGTCTCTGTATCTGTCCCTGTTCATCTGTCTGTGTTGCTCTCTATATTCCACAAATGAGTGAGATCATATAATATTTATCTTTCTCTGACTGGCTTATTTCACTTAGCATAATGCTCTCCAGTTACATCCATGCTGTTGCAAATGGCAAGAATTCCTTCTTTTTTACCACAGCATAGAATTCCATTGTGTAGATGTGCCACAGTTTTTAATCCACTCATATGCTGATGGGCACTTAGGCTGTTTCCAGATCTTAGGTATGATAAATTGTGCTGCTGTGAACATAGGGGTGCATATATTGTTTCTGATTGCTGTTTCTAGCTTCTTGGGATATACTCCTAGAAGTGGGATCACTGGGTCAAATGGGAGTTCCATTTTTAGTTTTTTGAGGAAACTCCATACTATTCTCCACAGTGGCTGCACCAGTCTGCATTCCCACCAGCAGTGCAGCAGGATTCATTTTCCTCCACATCCTCTCCAACACTTGTTTGTTGATTTGTTGATGTTAGCCATTCTGACAGGTGTGAGATGATACTGCACTGTTTTGATTTGCATCTCTCGGATGATTAGTGACTTTGAGCATGTTTTCATATGTCTCTTGGCTTTCTGAATGTCCTGTTTTGAAAAGTGTCTATTTAGGTCCATTGCCCATTTTTTGATTGGATTGTTTATCTTCCTTTTGTTAAGTTGTATGAGTTCCCTGTAAATGTTGGAGATTAAACTCTTATCGGTGATATCATTGGCAAATATGTTCTCCCATGCAGTGGGCTTTCTTGTTGTTTTGTTGATGGTTTCCTTTGCTGTGCAAAAGCTTTTTATTTTGAGGTAGTCCCATTTGTTTATTTTCACTTTAGTTTCCATTGCCCTAGGAGCAGTATCTGTGAAGAAATTCCTTCGGCACATGTTTGTGATTTTGCTGCCTGTGGATTCCTCTAGTATTTTTATGGTTTCCCATCTTACATTTAAGTCCTTTATCCATTTTGAGTTTATTTTTGTGTATGGTGTAAGTTGGTGGTTTGGTTTCATCTTTTTACATGTAACTGTCTAATTTTCCCAACATGATTTATTGAAGAGACTGTCTTGACTCCATTGTATGCTTTTGCCTCCTTTGTCGAATATTAATTGGGCATAGTGGTTTGGTTCGATTTCTGGGTTCTCTATTCTATTCCATTGATCTATATGTCTGTTCTTGTGCCAGTACCAAGCTATTTTAAGAACAGTGGCTTTGAAATACAGCTTGATATCTGGTATTGAGATCCCACCTACTTTCTCAGGGTTGCTGCAGCGATTTGAGGTCCTTTTTATTCCAGATGAATTTTTGGAATGTTCATTCTAGATCTGTGAAATATTCCATTGATATTTTAATGGGGATTTCATTGAATTTATAGATTACTTTGGGTAGTATGGACATTTTTATGATATTGATCCTACCAATCCATGAACACGGTATGTTCATTCTTCCATCTGTTTATGTCTTCCTCTATCTCTTTTTTCAGTGTCCTGTAGTTTTTTACATATAAGTCTTTTACCTTCTTAGTTAAGTTTATTCCTAGGTATCTTAATTTTTTTGGTGCGATGGTAAATGGGATTGCTTTTTTAGTCTCTCTTTCTGTAAGTTCACTATTAGCGTAAAGAAATGCCATAGATTTATTGGCATTAATTTTGTACCCTGCCACATTGCCGAATTCATGTATTAAGTTTAATAATTTTTTGATGGAATCTTTAGGGTTTTCTATGTACAGTATCATGTCATCTGGAAATAAGGACAGTTTTACTTCTTTTCCTATTTGGATGCCTTTTATTTCTTCTTCTTGTCTGATAGCAATGGCTAGTACTTCCAGTACTATGTTGAACAGGAGTGGTACAGGAGCAAGACAGGGGTTCTCCCTTTCACCACTCATCATTCATTTTTACAAGTGTAATAACTGTCCTACAGTAACTATGTGAAAGTCAAATCTTTGAAGGAAGCGATAGTGTTTGGTTGTATTCTATGATACTATAGTTCCTTCCTCACACAGCAACTCTTCCTTTTTTCACAATTTGAGAACCATAGAAATGCCTCAAGATTTCCTTTAAGAATATATTGTTATGCTTTTCACAATAAAGTTTCTGAAGTCCATTCTAGGGCCAGGTAAACATCCTCAGACTCAGGGTGTTTGAAACTAACCAGGAGATCAAACATCTGGGTGGGATGATAGATTCCTTTTAGTCCTTCATTCTTGTTGCAATGAAACCACACCAAAGTTGTAATGCTTGGAGAATTTGGGGAAGGTAAATGCAGTTCAAACCTGGGTGTTCACTGTTCTCTGCACGTTAAAAGGTAATTGAATAGAAACAAGTATAAGTGCAATTGGATTTGTAGGCTAGAGGCACTAAGTTGCAGCCTCAAAGAGGTCACTCTGAAATGAATATTTTAAAAGGACTATAAAATTGCATCTAAGATAAATGGAGAGCAAAAGCAATATTTAAATGAAATTGTTATGGATATAAGTCACTTTCCAGGCATTATAACTATTTCTAACATAAAATATGTTTTCACTTCATATATAAAACATTGTTATTATTCACATTTATGACATGTTAACATATTAAAACTTAAATGTTTAATGCATATATTAAAATTTAGTGTCATCATTAACACAGCTGATGAATTCTCTTTGAAAAAAATAATGGAAAAGATATATCAAGAGAGATAATTTTTACAATTAGCATGAAAATATGTAACTTAAAGTGTGGAGAGATAAAAATGTCTACTGCAAAGTTCTAAGCCCCTTCCTTTTTATTTTGTTCATGGGAATCCCACTGCCATTTGTTTTCCTATTAAATGACATTTCAAATACTTTATTATAAACATAAATCACGTCTTCTTTCAAGAAGGCAAACGACAAACTAAATTTGAGATCCGGCTTGCATTTCCAAGCATTACTCAAGACTAAATATATGAACAGTTGCTTTATAGAGTATATCTGAAGGATAAACAAAACAAGACAGTAGATTATAGAAAACATGTCACTTGAAACTGACATCTGCCCTTTAATTCACCAGCATCATCCTAAACCCTGTCACTTCAGTTGACATCTGTTACACATTCTGATACATGAAGTTCTGGAAAAGCACCATCTTATTTGCAGTTGGTTAGAAAAAAAATACATACATACATATATATTTAAACTGCTATGATTTATCTATAGATATGACTTCATCTTTATTAGCCTTTTAAAATGCCAGAAACACTGTTGTTCACACGCTGATCCACCTAGATTTAGTTGTGGCTGTTGTTGGAGACACTTTCTGTCCTATGTGTCCAAATTATCCATCCTCTGTCATATAGGACATTTCTGCCATTAATTGGAATTAGTTGAATTACAGCATCTCAAAAGACCTTTGTTAGATGTATGCATATCTGAGATAAATATTCCATAAATATATGTATGCTCATTATCACCAGTTATCACATTAATGGAGAAAAGATCCTTTAAAATAGAAATAGGAAGAATTCCACCATAATGGGAGTGAATTGAAGATATGTAGAGCCTAGATCTAGTCTTTTGCTATTCACAGCGTGGTCCACTGATTAATAGTACAAGCAGCTCTGGGAGACTGTTAGAAATGCAAATTCTCCCACCGCTCTCCAACCACCTACTGAATCAGAGTACCTTGGGGTACCAGGTTCTTGAGATGATTCTAATGAGTGCTAATATTTGTCAAACACTGGTCTGACCTTATTAGTGAGACCCTCTGACAGCATGAGAAGAGGGGATAAACAGACTGAAACAGGTTTTTCACAAACCACTTATAATTATTTCACACATTTATTTATATTAATTCATGATTTCAATTACATTTACCTAAAAACATCATGATAAAAATTAAATGGTCAGTATGAGTCTGTACCTACACACACCTACTTTATTTGCACATACCATGAAAACATCAGTAGGTTTAAAATACTCCATCCCAGAACCCGTATTTAAATAGATTTTAAAGAAATAAATAATTCTAAAGCTTTGGAGTATTCTCCGGGAGAATTAAGATCTTAAAGAATCATTATTTTTATATCTGTTTTTATATGTGAAGCTGTGGTAAGCAGTGAGACAGGCATGAATAGAGCAAGGATGATGGGCCAGGTACAGAAGGTCACCAAGGTGCCCAGCAATAGGCAAAACTAGGAAAACAAGAATCTTACCCCTGGGGTGGCCTTGCCTCCCCTAGAATATCTCTGATCATGCAGTTTAGATGCCCTGAGCTTTCAGCTTGATAGTCATGAAGCTCATGAGCAATTGTCTCTGGTGATGTAAGCCCTAATGAGTGCTTAATATGGATAGTGACCATTTTCATTAAAAACAAACAAACACATGCATACAGAAAAACCCACCTTTAATGTTTGCATTCCAGGTCCTCGTCATCTGACCTTGACTGACCTCTTCATTGTTAGCTCCCTCTGTTTCTTCCAGAGAGACTTCCTCTAAAGCAAGCCTAGATGACAATGGCCCTAGGATTTGGTTTTATATTCCCATGTTTTCCCTTTTCTTTTCATTATTTAATTTACCTAGAATCCCATTCCCTACTTCTCTCAGTATCCAATTTTTATTGTCAATTAATTATGTATCTCAAGGAACTTCTCCTTTTGTGACAACCCCATTCTTAGCAATTACTTCTTCTATATTGGTATAAAACTAATTATTAATTACCCATTACAATCATATCATACCCAACCTATAAAGACCTGCGCTGCATATTATATATCCATATCTATATGGATATTGATATAGATATAGATATACATATAGATTATCATGCTCATATTTTTTTAAAATATATTTTATTGATTTTTTACAGAGTGGAAGGTAGAGGGATAGAGTTGGAAACATGGATGAAAAAGAAACATCAATCAGCTGCCTCCTGCACATCCGCCACTGGGGATGTGCCCGCAAACAAGGTACATGCCCTTGACTGGAATCGAACCCAGGACCCTTCAGTCTGCAGGCCAATGCTCCATCCACTGAGCCAAACCAGTCAGGGCTGTCATGCTCATCTTTTTTCTTGCCATACTGAGTTAGTTTGTCATTATAATGACAGGAGAGTAATCATTTTAATCAATGCATTCATAACTCATTTCTATTACTCAGGATTCTCCAGATAATATAGATAGATTGATATAGACATAGATTTTACAGATGTAGATAGATATAGAGCTAGAAATATATAGAGATAGACAGAAAAATAGAAAGATTTTTAGACATAAAGATAGAAAGAGATGGAGATAGAGATAGAAATAGAGATAGAGATGATAGAGACTGAGAGGGGAGAGAGAAAGAGAGACATTTTGAGATATTGGCAAGCTGGATATCCAGAAAGAAGTTGATATTTTTAGTTCAAAAGCTGGCTGGAGGAATAATTTCTTCCTCTTAGGAACTTAGATATTTTACTTAGGGCCTACAACTGATTGGATGAGATCCATCTATATTACAGAAGTCATCTGCTTTACTCAAAGTCTACCGATTTAGATGTTAATCACACCTAAAAAACTACTTTTACAGCAACATCTAGACTAGTATTTGATCAAACAATTTGGCACCCACCATAACTTAGTCAAGTTGACAAATAAAATTAACTATTTTATCCTTTAACCACCCCCCTTCTGATGGTCATTTAGCGCATTTCCAGTTTGCCATACAAACAATGCTGCAATGAATAAGCTTGCAAAAGCCATTTCATATACAGTCATGTGCCACATAGTGATTTTTCAGTCCACAATAGACCGCATATACAACAGTGGTCCCATAAGATTATAATAAAGTCAAATTTCTATAAGAAATGAAAGGATGAGCCCTAACTGGTTTGGCTCAGTGGATAGAGCATCAGCCTGCAGACTCAAGGGTCCCAGGTTCGATTCCAGTCAAGAGCATGTACTTTGGTTGCAGGCACATCCCCAGCAGGGAGTGTGCAGGAGACAGCTGATCAATGTTTCCTTCTCACGGATGTTTCTAACTCTCTGTCCCTCTCCATTCCTCTCTGTAAAAAAATCAATAAAATATATTTTAAAAAAAGAAATGGAAGAATGTGAGATTTAGGAGGAATTGTTTTCTCTGATAGGAACAATATCTATGGACCTTGGCAATAGGTTCTCTCTCACAGCACCTCAATTTAGAGTGCACAGATTACATCCCAACTGGTCAGCAGTTTTAGCACAGAAGAGCCTGGCCTCCTAGCAATACATATTCACAGGGCGCTCTACCCCTCCCAGTTCTACTTGATGGTCTTCAGAGTACAGTGCTATGGATTCTTGGTTGAGGACCTACAGTCCTCCTATGTAAGGACACATGCTCAGAAAAGCTACCTTAATAAAAAATAAGTGTCAATGCCACTGTAATAAAAGCTTTCTTCAGTAGGGTGGAGATATTGTTTGGAAATATTTTCAGGTTGTAATGATGTGAAGCATAGATAAATTTTCTTTTTTCCATTAATTCAATGCCAGAGAGAGCTCTTTATGCCAGAGAGAGTTAATGAAACAAAAAATAAATTGCCAAAGTTTAACCATTAAATCCTCAGTGCTATACACTCTCCATATTAAATACCCTCTTTTTTATGAATATTAAAATGTTTTTTAATCTGATGATTGCTCCAACACGCATGACATGACAATCCTCTGGATTCCTTTATCTCTCCATCCTGACTCCTTATTCTTACTGATCTTCAGACCACCTTCACTCACTCCTGACAATCACTGTTATGGTGATCTGTACCTTACCCAGCCAGTTTCTCCTGGGTACTCTCAGTCAGTGCAGCCCACACCTGTGCTCATGGAGCAACAGTGACAGCTTCTACGTTCTACTTCTGACCAGTTTAGAAGGAAGTAGAGGGAGGGCGTGTGGGGCACTGTTTATAAAGTCCACAGAAGCACACAGTACTGTCATAGGCCTTCACATTCACTCACCCTCACTCACTCACCCAGAGCAACTTCCAGTTTTGTGAGCTCCATTAATAAGTGCCCCATATAGGTGAACCATTTTTTTATCTCTTATACTGTAGTAGAGGCCTGGTGCATGAATTCATGCACCAGGAGGGTCCCTTGGCCTGGCCTGCTGGATCGGACCAAAACCGGCTCTCTGACATCCCCTGAAGGGTTCCAGATTGTAAGAGGGTGTAGGCCAGGCTAAGGGACCCCATTGGTGCATGATCGGGGTCGGGGGGAGGGACGAAGGATGTTGGCCAACCAGGGAAGGACCTCAGGGGAGCTCCAGGGCATGTCTGGCCCATCTCACTCAGTCCTGATCAGCCAGACCACAGCAGCAAGCTAACCTATCAGTCGGAGCACCTGCCCCCTGGTGACCAGTGCACATCACAGTGACTGGTTGACCGGTCAACTGTCTGCCTGTGGTAGTCAGTGCACGCAAGACACAGTGAGCAGTTGAGCAGCCTTAGCAAATCATTAGTATATTATGCTTTAATTGGCTGAATGGACTACCAGACACTTAGCTATTATTATATAGAATTTTTACTATACCTTTTCTGTAGTTAGATGTTTGGGTACAAAAATGATTACCATTGTCTTATAATTTCCTTCATGTTACTGCACTTAGTCCAGTAACATGCAATACAGGTGTAGCCTAAGAGCAATAGGTGATACCATGTAGCCTAGGTGTGTAGTAGGTTGAACCAACCAGGTTTATGTAAGTGCTCTCTGTCATGTTCACACAACAAAAAAATCACCCAAGCATGAATTCTCAGAAAATATCCCTATTACTAAGCAGCACATGTCTGTACAGTAGGTACACCTGTGGTATACATTTCTAGAAGTGTAATTTCAGGGTCTCTTGTTATGTGCACTTGTTCACTTTAGGTATATTACATTGTTATTCTTGGTGGTGCCATAGTAAAGTACACATGCTGATCTGCAGGTTTGAGAGTTTCTGTTTCTCCAGACCCTCCCCAACACACCTGGTTACCAAACTTTTAAACTTTGACAAATGAGAGCTGCCAAATGGTATCTTATTGCTTTTCTCTTATTATAAACTGGAGGCCTGATACACAAATTCACGCACCTTCGGGTCCCTGGGCCGGGTCTGCAGGATTAGGCTGAAACTGGCTCTCCGACATCCCCCAAGGTGTCCCAGATCACAAGAGGGCCAAGGACCCCACTGGTGCATGACTAGAGACATAGAGGGATGTGAGAGATTGGGTAGTCAGGGAGGAGTTATGGGAGGGCTTAGGGCATGTCTGGCCCATCTCACTCAGTCCTGATTGGCCAGACCCCAGCAGCAAGCTAACCTACAAGTCAGAGCATCTGCCCCCTGGTGGTAAGTGCATGTCATAGTGAGTGATTGAGTATCCTTAGCATATCATTAGCATATTATTCTTTGATTGGTTGAATGGGCAACTGGAAGACCAGACACTTAGCATATTAGATTTTTATTATATAGGACTAGAGGCCCAGTGCACAAAAATTTGTGCACTTGGAGGGAAGCCACTCAGCCTGGCCTGTGCCCTCTCACAATCTGGGACCCCTCGAGGGATGTCCACCTGCTGGCTAAGGCCCACTCTCCAGGGGATTGGGCCTAAGCTGGCAGTCAGACATCCCTTTGGTAGTCTGAGAGCCCTTGGGGGATGTCCACTTGCCAGTGGGGAGCAGGCCTAAACTGCAGTTGGACATCCTTAGTGCTGCTGAAGAGGTGGGAGGGGCTCCCACCAACACTGCTGTACTGAGAGCCATCAGCCTGGCTTGTGGCTGAGCAGAGCTCCCCTTGTGGGAGTGCACTGACCACCAGGGAGCAGCTTCTGCATTGAGTATGTGCCTCCTGGTGGTCAGTGTGTGTCATAGTGACCAGTCATTCCCAGTCGTTCTGCTATTAAGGTCAATTTGTATATTACCCTTTTATTATATAGGATAGAGGACTGGTGCAAGAGTGGGAGCTGGCTGGTTTGCCCTGAAAGCTGTCCCAGATCGGGGACGGGGGGTCCTGCTGGAGTTCCTGGCCAGCCTGTGTGAGGGGCTGAGGGCTGTTTGCAGGCTGGTGACAAGCCCTTCAGGGTGAGGGGTCCCTACTGAGATGCCTGGCCAGGCTGGGTGAGGGTTTTGATGGCTGTTTGCAGGCTGGCCATGCCTGCGGGCTGGAAGCAGGTATCTGGGATTTATTTATCTTCTATAATTAAAACTTGGTAACCTTGAGCAGATCTCAGCACCGGCCATGGCAGGCAGGAAACTTGGCTTCCTCCACCATGGGGCAACCCAAGCCTCCTCCTCACTCCAGCTCCATGGCTGCTGGCATCTTTGTGATCGAGTGAGGGAGTGACAGAGTGAGGGAGTGATGGTTAATTTGCATATTACTCTTTTATTAGATAAGATTAGCTGGAGTACCCATTAAAGTGATTAAGAATCTGCTTGTATTTTCTTTTGTGAAAAACTGTTCATATTTGTTTATCATCTCTTACTAATATTTTTTATAATAAAACACAGTTGGTCCTATAATAATTAAGAAAATAATAGATAATGCAGTTTTCCCCCATTGTTTAAAAGCAGAGTATTCCTATGATACTTTCATAAGCTGAAATGGCAGTAAAGCGAGAAGTATTCTTCATTTTTCAAAAGCTTGTGTTAAGCAAATTCACTTTTAGGAAAGACATATTTAGTTTCTGCTTCCCCTAACAGAAGGAAATCTGAAGAGGAGTCTTGCTTTTATGGAAAAAAAAAATCCATTACCATAATATTGTAAGTTTTTCCTAAAAGTGAAATGGTGAAACTCAAACTTCCAGAGTGTGGGGGGTACCTTCATTCCATTGTATTTTTGAGTTACAGTTATTTTGCAGAGTTTGCTGTTTCCATTAGTACATTTTTATCAAAATAAATAGAATTTTTAAAGTATGTTAAAATCTTACCTAAATTTTAATTGAAATATTACATAAGTATGGGAAATTCAAATATTAGGTGTATAAAGATAAATGGATTTTTATTAAGTGAGTGATGTTCTCCTTTGTATATATCACCTAGCACAAGAAACTGCCCCATAGTTTCCCACCGTGACAAGTCCAGTCACTGTCACCCTATCCTCAAAGGAAGAGGCACCATCATACATTCTAGGTATACTTCCTTTTATTATGCTTCACAAATATCATGATCTGTTTAAAAATTAAAAGTTTGTGGCAGCTGTGTTGAGCCACTCTTTCAGTACTGTTTCTCAATAGCATTTGTTCATTTTGTGTCTCTGTATCACATTTTGGTAATTCTCACAATATTTAAAACAGTTTCATTATTATATTTGTTTGGTGATCTGTGACCAGTGATCTTTGAAAAATTGTATGTAAAAGTGAGGATGAATTGATGCAGCAGACCTCATTGTTGTCTTATTTTTTTAAATTGCCATCCCATCCATCAGCAACCACCACCACCATCATTCAGCAGCCCTCCACACCCACTGGGGCAAGATCCTCCACAAGCAAAATCATTACAACTTGCTGAAGCTCAGATGATGGTTAGCATTTCTTAGCAATAACATATTTTTAAATTAAGGTATGTACATTTTACTTAGACATAATGCTATACACACTTAATAAACTATAATATGGTTATAAGAATAACTTTTTTATTGTTGACAATATTATATATGTCTCCCAATCTTATATGCACTGAAAAAACAAAAAAATTGTGAGGTTTGTTTTATTGTGATATTTGTTTTATTGCTGTGGTCTGAAACTGAATCTGCAGCATCTCCAAGGTATGACTGTAGTTATGCCTACTTTTTTATTTTAAATTAATATATTTGTAAAGTTTATTACATATTATAAAATTACATAAGATTTTTAAAAGTTACATAGAGTATGTATTCTTTAGATATTTGTCTCCTTTTGGTCAACACAATGTTTATGAGATTCATCCATGCTCTTCTGGGTAGCATTAGCGTATTCATTCTCATTGCTGCATGTGTTAATGTATCATATTTTCTTAGTGTGTTCAAACTGCTATGGCAAACTGCCAGAGACGTGGTAGCTTATAAGCAACAGAAATGTATTTCTTACAGTTCTGGCAGGTGGAAGTCCAAAATCAAGCTACCAGCACAATAAGGTGAGGGCTCTATTCCAGGTCTCAGACATTTTGTTTTCTCGCATTACAGAAGGGGACAGGGAGCTCTCTGGGGCCTCTTATATAAGACCACAAGTCTCATTCATGAGTGTGTCGCCCTCATGACATAATTACTTCCCAAATTCCCCACATCCTAACACCATCACATTGGGCATTAGGAATCCAACATGTAAATTTTGGGGGGAACACAACCTTCTGGACCAAAGCAATAATTTATTTATTCAATTGTTAAAGGGCATTTGATTACTTCAAGAGTGCTATTAGGACGTGCTTATAATTTTTTTAGCGAACATACGCACATATCTCTGCTGACTACATATTTAGGAATGGAATTGCTGGATCATAGGGTACGCAATTTTAGTAAATATCATCAACAAATGATCCAATGTGATTGTAGAATCTTTACTCCTGTCAACACTGATAGTCATTTTCACATCAGTCATCTGTGTGGTGGTGCCTCACAGTGTGGGCGTGTGCATATTCTATTCTGATGAATAATGAAGTTGATGATCACCTTTTTGCACTTTCTCTATTGAGCATTTATTTTTAAATTCATTTTTTATTATCTTACTTTACTGTCTTTGGGTTTATTTGTGCTCTTTTTTTCTATTTGATTGAGAAGGAACATTGGAGCATTTCTTTTTAACCTTTTTTAAAATATGAATTCAAGGCTATAAATTTCCTTTTAATTATTGTTAGTAATATTCCTCAAGGTTTGATATTTTATATTTTCCTTGTCATTGAGTTAAAATGTTTTCCAATTTCTATTTTAAAAAGAAAATCCATGCATTACTTAGAAGTATATTGCTTAACTTCCAAGCAGTTGGGGGGGATTTCTAGTTTTCTCATTTTAATTGATTTCTAACTTAATTTCACCATGGTCAAAGAATGTTCTTTAAATGTCCTCGAAACCTTTGAAATGTGTTGAGGTTTGCTTTTTAATGCAATATGTGGCCAATTTTTGTGAACATTCCTTGTGCCTTCTATTGTCATTGAGTGAAGTGTTCTGATGTCAATTAGATCAGTTAGTTATTTGGGTTTCTGAAGAACATACTCTAAGATGACCTACAATTATCCTAGCCTCTGGAAAATCAAACTCTTATGTCATTCCCTCTCCTGGTGGTGGCTAGGCCTTAACGCATCAAATTGTACCATCAGTCTTGCTAGGAGACGTTCTCTTGCTGGTTTTGATAAAGCAGCACCATGAGAGGACCCCATGTGACTAAGGCTAACAACCAGCTACAAAATGATGGTGACCTCTAGTTAGCAGTTGGCAAGAAACAGGGGTCCTTGGCACAAACGGCTGCAAGCAACAAAACTGTACTAAGAAATGTGTGCTCTTGGAAGCATATCCAAGAGATGAGACTGCAGCTCCAGCAACATTGTGGCCGCAGCTTTCACATGAGTCTCTGAGGCAGAACCACCCCAGAACACTGTGCCAGGACTTGAGTTACAGGCATTTTGAAAGAATAAATCGCATAGGCTAAGACTGAATCTGTGGCAATGTGTATGCAGCATCAAATAACGAAATACAATGTTGTCACAACTTCTATTTCTGTACTAAATTGTTATGTCCTTTATGTATTTGCTATGGAAAAAGTTATGGAAAAAGCACCTCGCTTTTTGTGATTTTATTTCTTTCTCCCTTTTCTAGAACTTTTATAATTTAGTTCTTTAATTTTATTTTGCTTTATAAATTTGGAAGTTATATTTTTGATTACACACAAGTTTAGAATTTTTATGTCTTCCTGATGAATTTACTCTTCTATCATTATAAAATATTCTTTATCAAAAATAAAATCTATTGCTTTTCACAGCTGTTAAAATTTTCTTTTTTTCACCAGTTTTTCAAAGATAAGCTTAGCTGTGATTCTCCTTTTATTTATTTACTTATGCTTTTTAGAGCATATTAAGTTTGTGAGTTGATGATTTTTATTACTTTTAGAGTATTTTGGCCATTATATGTTCAAATATTGCTCCTGCCCCATTGGTGTTTTTCTGCTTAGGATATCCTACTTACATGCATGTTAGCTGTCATTTCTCACATGCCTCTAACTCTCTTTTATTAATTTTCACATTTTCTTCTTTCTGATTCAGGTTGAATATTTTCTATTAACCTATCTTCCAATTCACTACTACTAGTGTCTTTAAATTTATGCAATTGGTTATTCAAACTTACATAGTGAATTCTTAATTTCATCTATCATCATATATTGATTGATTAGCTAGTCAGTACTAGCACTATTTTATGCTCTAAAATTGTATCAGTTAAAAACAAAACAATACAACAAATACACAAAAAATGTTTATCGTCATACAGTTTTACACCATAGTATAGGAAAGCAGAAAATTTTAATCATCATCAATCTAATCTAATAAAAGAATAATATGCAAATTAACCCTCACTCTGTTACACCCACAAGCCATGCCCACCAGCCACGCCCCACCACCAATCAGGAGCAAATATGCAAATTAACTCAACAAAGATGGCGGTGGCCACGGAGCTGGAGTTGCCCCAGGCAATGGAGGAACCCAGGGCCCTGTGGGCCCTGAGCTCTACTCAAGGCTACAAAGTTTCAGTTATAGAAGATAAACAAACCCCAGATACCGACCAGGCTGGGACCTTGGATTGCCAAGGGCAACCCAGGCTTTGAGTGGCGGACCAAGGAAACAAAATTTTAACTATAGAAGTTAAATAAATCCCAGATACCTGCTTCTAGACAGGCACCCAGTAGGGACCTGAACTCTGAAGGGGCTGTGGGCAGCCTGAAACGGCCCTCTGCCCCTCACCCAGGCTGGCCAGGCACCCCAGTAGGGACCCAAACCCTGAAGGGACTGTAGGCAGCCTGAAATGGCCATCAGCCCCTCACCCAGGCTGGCCAGGGATGCCAGCAGGTGGACATCCCCTGAGGCATTCCAGACTGCGAGAGGGTGCAAGCCAGGCTGAGGGACCCTCTGAGTGCACAAATTTTTGTGCACTGGGCCTCTAGTCTATAATAAAAGGGTAATATGCTAATTAGATTGGACATAATTCTGGAAATCCTTCCAGATGAAGCCAGGCCAGAGGAAAGCCTGGGTCCCAGGTACATGCCAGTGACCAGAGAGAAGCCTGGGTCCTGGTTGCCTGCCAGGAGCCAGAGGGAAGCCTGAGTCCCGGGGGCCAGAGGGAAGCCAGTGCCAAGCCGGGAAAAGGAAGGCCTACTCTTGCATGAATTTCATGCATCAGGCCTCTAATAAATAAATACATGTTAGAATGTGAATGTGCTGTAGAGAATGTGCTGCAGAGGTTGGTATCAGTAAGCAGTATTGCACTTTTCATTAAGGCGGTATGAGATTTTTTAAAATATATTTTTATTGATTTCAGAGAGGAGGGGAGAGGGAAAGAGAGAGAAACATCAATGATGAGAGAGAACCATTGATTGGCTGCCTCTTGCACACCCCCTACTGTGGGTCAAGCCTGTAACCCAGGCATGTGCCCTGACCAGGAATCCAACCATGACCTCCTGGTTCATAGGTCGATGTTCAATGACTGAGCCACACTGGCTAGGCAAGGTGTGAGATTTTTATATAATTTGGATATTTATGTCTTATCAGATACATCATTTGTAAATATCTTTTACTATTCAGTAGATTGTCTTTTCCTTTGGTTGATGGTTTCACTCACTATACAAATTTTTTTTACACTTGATATGGTGCCACTTGTTAATTTTTGCTTCTGTTGCCCTTTCCCTGGGAGACATATTAAAAAAAAATATTGCTAAGACTGATGTCAAAGAGTTTACTGCCTATGTTTTCATATAGGAATTTTATGCTTTCAGGTATTACATTGAAGCGTTTATTCCATTTTGAGTTTATTTTTTAATATGGTGTAAAAAAGTGGCCTAGTTTCTTTCTTTCTTCCTCTTTCTTTCTTTCTTTCTTTCTTTCTTTCTTTCTTTCTTTCTTTCTTTCTTTCTTTCTTCCTATCTTTCTTCCTTCTTTTTTTTCACACATCTGCCCAGTTTTCCCTACATCATTTATTGAAGAGACTGTCATTTTGTCATAGAATATTCTTGCCTTCTTTGTCATAAATTAATTGGACAAATAAGTGTGAGTTTATTTCTGAGGTTTCTATTCTATTCCATTGATCTATGTATCTGTTTTTGTACCAGTAGCATGCTGTTTTGATTACTCTAACTTTGTTGTGTAGTTTGAAATTAGGAGCATGATTCCTCCATGTTAATTATAATTTATTTTGGTGTGGATCTTTTGAAGTTCATCTTCTTTGCACATCTCTGATTCCTGGACCTTGATTTTCCTCACAAATCCCTGAAACTATTTTCTTCTTCTTTTTATTAATTCTTTTTTTTCTACATTGATTGGGTGATATTCACTATTCTGTTTCAAGATTGTTAATTTGTTTTTATTTATCATCTAATGTGCTTTTAATTCTTCTATTTCTTTAAAAAAATTTTAGTTAGTGTATTTTTCAACTCTGATTGTTTCTTTTTTATATTTTCTAACTCTTTGTTAAAGTTCTCTCTGTGTTCTTCTATTCTTCTATCAAATTTGGTGAACATTCTTATGCCATTATTTTGAATTCTTTGTCAAGCAAATTAAGTATCTTTATTTCATTAGTGTTTTGTCTGGGATTTTTTATTGTTTTTTCATTTGGAACATAGTTATTTATATCCTCCTTTTGTTTGACTTTCTGTGTTTGTTCCTATGAACTAGAAGAATAGCTACCTCTCCTGATCTTGAAGAAGTGGCCTAGCATATCAGCAACCTATGTGTAGACTATATATGCTGGATGGCGTTGGCAAGTTGGCTGGAGATAAAGCAGCTGCACATGGTGCCAAGGATGTCCTGGCAGTCAGCTGGCCAGTCTAAAGTGGGCCCAGGCCCAGTGTTCCAGGGTACATAGCTCTAAGGGGCTGGTGGACCAGATGGCTTGAGGGGGAGTGGGTGCTGGCCTAGGGGACCCAGGGTGTGCTGCGGCGGCCTTGCAGACTGGCTAGAATGCTTGGACAGAGCTGCTGCCTAAGCAATGGAGATGGAGTTAGAAAGCACACATTGACACTGGCCACCATAGCTGATCTTGGAGAGTTCCTGCAGATCCCACTATTCTGGCAGGTTCTCTGGAGGTAGTAAGTAGATTTCCTTTAGATACAGTTTAAACTGCCTTTCAAATTGATATTTTATCTCTATGCCCCAGGCAGGCAAGTCTGTTCTTAAACTCCTCAGTGATACCCTCCCCACTGCAGGCTGCTCCACTGGGGAAGAATTCCTGTGGTTATTACATCTTCTTCTCTTACCCCCTTTTAATGTGGGCCCCTTCTTGTTCATTGTGCAGAGCTATTCAATCAGTTATTCTTCCAGAGGAATTACTCTGTAAGTGGAAGAACATTCAGTGTGTTTGTGGGAGGAAGTGTGTTCATGGTCTTCCTATGTCACCATCTTGAACCTCACACACACACAAACACACACACATGCACACACATAATGTGATGAGAAGTTTAATCTAAGTCAGCATCTAAGCATCTTTTCTCTTCCCATTTCTCTAATTTCAGTGCCACTCATTGTTCAGGTATTTCTGAACAAAGGAGAGGGCCCCATTTTTACATTAGCAGAGGGCCCCATTTTTAAATACCCCTTGAGTTGTTTTCTCTATGGTCTATCACAAATCTCAAGGGTATAACATTCTTGTGTAACCTGAATTTCTCAAAATATTATGACCCAATTCCTTCACATGACCTCAGGAAGTTATGCTCTGTCTCTATTTCTTTCTTTATTCCTTAAGAATGAATTGCTTAATTTCCTGAAAGACATGATGCTCTGTTGTGTGTGTGTGTGTGTGTGTGTGTTTTCAGATTAACTGACAAATTTATACTCATTGAAAGCTCAGATTAAATACTACTTTCTGTTACTACCTTCAGACAATTGTAATCATTTTTAAATCTGTGTTTCTATAGCATTTTGCACACAACATACCAAGCCTAAAAGGTTTTTTTGCTTTTGTTAGAACAGTTCTTTTCTTCCTCTAGATTTTAACATCCTGTAGGGCAAGATTTTGCCTTATTATTTGTGCCGCTAGTAACTAAAATACTACCTGAAACATTGTAGACAAAAAAGTAAATACATTTAATGCATAAAATAAATGATTTAATGCTTCTGGGTCAGTATAAATCCACCCACACTTTAGACAAAATGTCCAGGGTGTATCGTTCAGATAATGGAAAACAAATTTATCTTTCTACATAAAGAAAAAATAAAACTTTGAGGAGAATATTAAATATCTTGTTCCACTAAGGTATTTATGAGGTTTCTGAATTAAATTGAAATTCCTACCTCAATATAAATCCTAGATACAAGTCAAGTGTGCTTAGGGTACTGATACTAGAAAAAGAAACAAAAAGAAAAGCAAACATTAGGTTTTAGTCTAAGAATTTGAGTGCTTTTTTAAACCCACCAAATGCAATCAGATTTATATTTATTTTTACAGAAATGTTTGCTCAGCTAATGCATTCCTAATCAAATAATGGGTGTTCCATGATGGAAATTTCAAATAAAGTTTTTAAAGCTGTCAAAAAGTAAATAAGCTAACTAGAATTGTATTTCTTTGTTTCCCAGTGGATCTCATAAATGCTTGGAGAGGAATATGGTGTACTTAGAAGTAGGTCAGATAAACACTCAAATGCAATTATAGTCAATGCCTTCCCCTCCAATCCCTCACCACCAACCAAAGATTTAACACGTATTTCTAAGATATGTCCATTTTTAAGTAACAAATATCTCTATGATCTATTAAATATTTTATTTGCTTTTTTTAACAAACTCTACACCACTTCAAAAAATCTACAAATTAACTAATCTAATTTATTTTGTATTAAAAATAAAGAGCATTTTATATTTCCTCATTGCATCTGTGTTCATGACTGTCCACATGATTTTTAAATGTATTAGTGTCAATGGAAGTTGATGAAATTTTAACTTACACTGTAGAGTACACAACTGCACAATGTACACCGTTAAAAGTAACTTTAGATTATCTTGAAGTTGATTTTGAGTTCCTTTGTTGAGCTTCCCAAAAGTCATTGACATAATGCATTGATCTGTAGGGGTTTTCTTTCTTTCTTTTACTTTTATTTTTTATTTTTTTGTAACCCCTGTTCCCACTCCAATGTTTCATATCAGTAGGGATTTTCTAACTGAACATAAACTCTTCTATTTAAGTCTTGTCACATGAGGACCACAGAAAACTTATTAAAGCAGCACTCTTGTATACTCAAATTTAGACATTGTAGACAATAGTCTATTACCAATGAACTTATTCATGACAAAAACATGAATTTATTTTCAGTTTTATGATTCATATGACATTAGTAATTAAGCCAAGTTTTAGGAGACATCATTTTGAAAGATTTTTTTAAATAGATTCAGAAGCACTGAAATAAAATGGCAAAAGTTCAGACTGTCTGTGTTTATTCTTCTTTGAAATATCTTTAAATGGGAAGAATGAGAGCAGTGGGACTACAGCTCAATTCTTATAAGCTTGAGAACTCCTATATATGAAAAGAATTTGTTTCACACATTGTGAGACAATTTGAGACAAATTAGATTGCTGCCCTCTGAGCTCATGAAATATTAGGACAATTGAGCACAGATGGAAATAGTCGTTAGGGTGTGGCTCATCATTAGAACCCTAGAAGTTTGCAGAATGCTCTAAGGTTCATTTAAAAAAAATTATGCTATCCAAGACAGAAAAATCTACACAACTCTTAAAAACCATCTGAGTTTTAAAAGTATATGTATATGATAAGTTATTTTTAAAAAATCCTTCTACTTACTCATCTTTAATTGTGTGTACAACAGCTCCAGAGAAAATGTGTTTACTGGAAAAGTCTCAACTGACTTGGCTCCTGGTAAACTTAATTTAAAAGAGCGTTAACAAGAGCAGCAATCATACCCACCTTCAGAATGCACTGCTCATGTTTCAGTTCCTGAGATAAACACTTTGTTTGCTTTATTTCATTCTCACAAGAGATCTGAATGACCTTATTTTTTCAGGGAAAGGAATTGAGGCCTAGAGTCTGTAATTTGTCCAAGACCACATCTCTGGAAACTAGAGGAGGTGAAATGTGAGCTCATGTCCGAAGCCCTTGATATTCTTGGGTATGGAAAAAAAGGGAGAGAGAAAGAAAAGAAAAGCTACATCTCTTATACAGGACAATACAGGGACTCACAGAATTGAAATGGACAAAAACAGGAAGCACTCTGGAAGCTGGACAGCTGAGTTGGTATCAGCAGGTTATGAAACCTTTCACTTCAGGACAGGCTGTCTCCAGGCCTGGAAGACATTGGCTGGGACACCAGCTCTGCTGCAGTAAACCATGGCCAGTGTGACTGGTCCTCAGCCACTGCTCCACTTTTGGTCACAGACCTCAGAATCATTGGTCAAGTCTTCCCCACATTTTCATGTCAAGGCTATCAAAAGGTAGAAGAGGAAAGTCAGCATTGCCCTAATCCCAAAACCAGATAAAGACACCACAAAGAAAGAGAACTACAGGCCAATATCCTTGATGAACATAGATGCTAAAATCCTCAACAAAAATCCTAGCAAATCAGATCCAGCATTACATAAGAAAGGTCATACACCATGACCAAGTGCGATTTATTCTGGGGATGCAAGGATGGTACAGTATCTGCAAATCAATAAATGTGATATATCACATAAATAAATTGCTAGACAAAAATCACATAATCACATCAATCAATCCAGAAAAAGCATTTGGCAAAATCCAATACTCTTTCTTCATAGAAACTCTCCGCAAAGTGGGAATAGGAGGATAATACCTCAACATAATAAAAACATTATATGGCAAACCTATAGCCAACATCATATGCAATGGGGAAAAAACTAAAAACATTTCCCCTAAGAACAGAAAGAACACAAGGATGTCCACTTTCACCACTCCTGTTTGACACAGTACTGGAATTGTTAGCCATATTGATCAGAAAAGAAGAAAAGATAAAAGGCATCCAAATTGGAAAAGAAGAAGTAAAACTGTCGTTATTCAAAAACGACATGATACTGTACATAGAAAACCCCAAAGATATAAAAAAAAACCTGCTAGACTTAATAAATGAATTTAGCAATAGTAGGATACAAAATTACCGCCCAGAAATCTATGGCTTTTTTATACACCAATAATTGTGACTGTCCCACGTCCCACGTGGTTCAGGGTTTGGGCTCTGGAAGAGGGGCCACATGGAAATGAAAGAGAAAAGACAACAAATAATAATTTGGAAATTGGGGGTAAGGCGAGAGCTCATTCCAAGAGGATGGACTCCACTTTAGCTCAGGTCTTGCCATCTTTTTATTCAATTTGGGATACACCTATAGCCCTTAGGCAGGTAATTTCCAGTAACAGACTATCTTATCACTAAGGAATTACATGACTATCTGGTGGGGAAGTTGCTTCAGCTACCATCGTCTGGACTGAACAGTGGGTACATAGCCCTGACCTTTGCCAGGGCTTCAAGGGTCACCAGCATTCCTGGCTCCTTGTCCACACGTCTCTGCTAGAGAAGACATTAGGCGGCTTCCCACAAATAATGAACTCACAGAAAGAGAAACTAAAAAAGGAATTCACTTACCATTCAGCAAAGATACCTAGGAATAAACTTAACCAAGGAGGTAAAAGACCTGTACTGGGAAAACTACAGGACATTGAAAAAAAAGAGATAGAAGAAGACATAAACAGATGGAAGAGCATACTGTGTTCATCGATTGGTAGAATCAACATCACTAAAATGTCTAAACTACTCAAAGCAATTTATAGATTCAATGCACTCCCCATTTAAATACCAACGGCGTATTTTAACGACCTAGAACAAACTCTCCAAAAATTCATCTGGAATAAAAAAAGACCCCGAATAGCTACAGCAATCCTGAGAAAGAAGAACAAAGTTGCAAGGATCACAATACCAGATATCAAGCTACATTACAAAGGCACGATTTTAAAACTGCCTGGTACTGGCATAAGAACAGACATATAGTCCAGTAGAACTGAACAGAGAACCCTGAATTTGACCCAAACCATTATGCTCAATGAATATTTGGCAAAGAATGTAAGAGCATACATCGGAGTCAAGATAGTCTCTTCAATAAATGGTTCTGGGAAAATTGGTCAGATACATGCAAAAAAATGAAACTAGACAACCAACTTACATCATACACAAAGATAAATTCAAAATGGTTAAAGGACTCAAATTTAAGACAGGAAACCATAAAAATCTTTGAAGACTCCATAGGCAGCAAAATATAAGACGTATGTTGTAGCAGTATCTTTACCAATGCCACTCCTAGGGCAATGGAAACTAAGGAGAAAATAAACAAATGGGATTATATCAAAATAAAAACCTTTGTACAGCAAAAGAAACCATCAACAGAACAAGAAAGCCCATTGCATGAAAGAACATATTTGCCAATGTTATCTCAGATAAAGGTTTAATTTCCAATATTTACAGGGAACCCATACAACATAACAAAAGGAAGACAATCCAATCAAAAAATGGGCAAAGGACCTAAATAGACACTTTTTGAAAGAGAACATTCAGAAAGACAAGAGACATATGAAAACATGCACAAAGTTACTAATTATTCAAGAGATGCAAATCAAAACAACAATGAGGTACCATCTCACACCTGTCAGAATGGCTGTCATTAACAAATCAACAAACGACAAGTGCTAGCAAGGATGTAGAGACAAAGGAACCCTTGTGCACTGCTGGTGGGAATGTAGACTGGTACATCCACTGTGGAAAACACCATGAAGTTTCCTCAAAAAGTTAAAAATGGAACTCCCATTTGACCCAGTAATCCTACTTCCAGGACTATATCCCAAGAAACTAGAAACACCAATCAGAAAGGATATATGCACCCCTATGTTCATAGCAGCACAATTTATCATAGCTAAGATCTGGAAACAGCCTGAGTGGCCATCAGCAGATGAGTGGATTAAAAAACTGTGGTACATTTACACAATGGAATACTATGCTGCTATAAATAAGAAGGAACTTTTACCATTTGCAACAGCATGGATGGAACTGGAGAGCATTATGCTAAGCAAAATAAACCAGTTGGAGAAAGATAAATATCATATGATCTCACTCATATGTAGGATATAATGAACAACATAAAGTGATGAGTAAAAATAAAGGCAGAAGCAAGGTAACACTGAACAGACTGCCCAACCTCAAAGAGAAGGCAGGAGAGGGGAGTGGTTAGAGATTCACCAAAGGACTTGTATGCATTCGTATTAGCTTAACCAATGGACACAGACACTGGGGTTGTGGGGGCTTGTCCTGGGGGTGGGAATGGCTGGGGGGCATCAATCTGGGGAAAAAGGAGATATATGTAGTACTTTAAGCAATGAAAAAGAAAAAAGGTAGGAGAGGAAAGATTTGCCGATTATTAGACTGCAACCTACTAGGTTCCACTAATTACATACACAAACGAGAATTCCTGAAAATAGGAAAGATTAAAATACAGATTCTACAATCATACTTTCTTGTTCACCATCACCACTTATCTATATATTGAAGTAGCATGTTCTTAAAAGGATCCTCTTCTTATTATTTCATCCTATCTATCCAGGATACTTCTACCCTGTAGTGATTTTTCATCTTAGAATAAAACCTTAAATACAATTTTCAGATATGTGGGCAGGACTAAGGGAGCACACAAGGAAGGATAGTGAAGTGCTTGGGGCCTAGCAAATTTAAGAAGCTGTCACCATCCCTAGACTTACGTGCACATCAGTTGGACTTGGACTCGAGGTGAGGTGGAGGTAAGCTCAAGGGGATATTACATACACAGTGGATTTGTGTCATTGTTGAAAAACTTCAAGCTTAAGAGAACCCAACCTTCCCTCCAGTTTACCAGGATAATATCTTTACTGAAGGTCAAATAATTTAGACTTTCAGTTATAATCTGCATAATCTCTTCACGAGAGTACCTGGATTTGTGTTCAATTAAATAACCAGGGGATTGGACTTTCAGGAGCCTTATTTAGAATTCTGTCTTTCACAGTCTGTTTCCGGCTCTCAAACATCGACATCTCTCCTAAATGCACAATGTATTCACTTCGTTCCATAGTCCTTGTCACTTTTACATGTCACTTTTATGCATCAACTTGACTAAGCAATAGTCTCCACTTATTCAATCAAACACTGATCTGGATGTTTCTGCGAAGCTATTTTATAGATGTAATTAACATCTACAGTTAGTGGATTTCATGTAAGAGAGATTGTCCTCGATAATCTGTAGAAACTGATTCAATCACATGAAAGATTTAAGACACCTGAGAAAGAAGCTACCCTTGGGAGGCAGCATTAGTGCATCCAGCAGGGCCTCCCTGATAGGCTCCTCCGTGGATTTTGGACTTGCCTAGACAATTATATATGTCCTGCTGCTTCTGTTTCCCTGGTGAACCCTTGACTGACAGACAACAAAAGGCTCATTAGTTTAACATTGGTTTGAAGTATAAAAAAAAAAAAAATCTCATGTATATAGCATTAGCTCAAAGGTCCAAAGTCTCACCTAAATCAGATGCCAAAGAGGCTTCCAGGTGTAATGCACCTGGGCCACAACGCTGCTTCACCTGTGGAATAGAGAAACGGCTGAAGAGTTTCATCAGTCTACTTTTTATCAGAAGAATACCAAGATCCTGAGAGCCCTATTTTATATAATAATTTTTCATTCAAACTAGAAAGTCTAGTTTGTCTTTACGGTTACCAATTTTCTGTTGTAATTCCCAACATTAAAAAGTATATATATTTCTTGGCACATAGTACACATAGATATTTTATGACCTGTGCCTGATAAATGCAATATCTGAAGTCTTTGTAATTGTTGGTCTTGTGCCTTGTTTATGATGTTTCCATAAGTCCGATCATTGTAATCAAATAATTTTTTCTTAATGATTTGAGGCCCCGGTTTAATAGTATCTTTTTTCTGAGAAGACTTTAATGTAATTCCTTTGGGATAAACCATCTAGAACTAACTTACTCAAACGTCAAGCCTTGAGGTTCCTTGAAGCACCCATGCAAAGTATTCTTATGATTGCTTTAATTGGGGGGTTCCTTTTCCCGAAGGATTGGCATTTAAGCCCCTGTTTAATAGTTGGGATGAACAAGGCGAAGCCTCCCTAACTAGGACAGGTTTGCTTACTTCTCAGGGTTCTTGAGGTCACCTTCTGGATACCAAAAATTGATCATCTCTTTCAAACCAAAAGCAGCTTTGAGTGCTGGGCTTTTGTCTCTGGATTCTCAGCTTCTCTCTGATTACTGGCTAAGTACTTTCTCACTATTTTGTAATTCCCTTAAAAGTTAAAAAAATATATATTTTAAAGAAAATACTGCATACAACCTTTTGTAGTTGTCCTCAGTAAAAGAATTGGTGTGAGCTACGTGGCCCATCATGGCTGGAAGCAGAAGTTTCTAAACTCAGCATTCCCTTGGCCTATTTCGCATGTGGGTAAGCCTCCCGAGGCTCTAGGCTTTTATTCTATGGGTGCCATTTTCAGTCTTTACAACCACTTGCCTTTAAAATACTTAACCTCCCTTATCTGAGGTCAACTACGGTTGCAGCCCCCTATGTTTCTACCCTGGCATCCAATTCACTATTTCTGGCACATGGTAATTCTTCATCCCTGTGTTTTTGAGATAAACTAGGTATTATTTATATTTTTTGGTTTGTTCATTTGACTATTTGTATATTTTTGTAACTTTTCCAAGATTTAATCTTCTATGTCTATCTCAGGGCAGAAGCCCTATGTAGTATCAACCCACTCTGCACATCGGCACCTCTCTCTCTCTCTCTCTCTCTCTCTCTCTCTCTCTCTCTCTCTCTCTCTCTCTCTCTTTCTCTCTCTCTTTATTGTTTAGGCTTCTCTTCCTTAACCAAAAACACACTAAGTGCTACATATACTTTATAAGCTGTCTGAGCAGATTTTATTTACTTTGAACTTTGGCTAATTTACAAAATTCTGTTTACCCTTCACAACATTTAGCGTTTAATATTACTACATAGGATCCAAAAAAATCAAACAAATTATACACTTCTGGTGGCAAATTTGTGGAAATATCATTATTTGGAATATTGCTAATCTATACTAATAAAAGGGCAATATGCTAATTAGAACAGGTCAACTGGCCATCTTCTGGATGTCCAACTTCCTTCTGGACAAAGCCATGGATGGTGGTGGGGGTCGAGGCAGAGGCAGTTAGGGGCAATCATGCCAGCAGGGGAGCAGTTAGGGGCAATCAGATGGGCAGACAGTGGAGTTAGGGGTGATCAGGCAGGCAGGCAGGTGAGTGATTAGGAGCCGGTGGTCCCAGATTGTGAGAGGGATGTCCGACTGCCGATAGGATCAGGACTAAACTGGCAGTTGAATATCCCCCAAGGGGTCCCAGGTTGGACAGGGTGCAGACCAGGCTGAGGACCACCCCCTCCGTGCATGAATTTTGTGCACCAGGCCTCTAATCTAATTTAATAAAAGAGTAATATGAAAATTGGTGTCACTCCCCTACACCTAAGACACGTCCACCAGCCAATCACCATGCCCACCAGGCAGTCAGAGCAGCTATATGCAAATTAACCCGGTGAACATGGCGGCTGGCAGCCATGGAGCTGGAAGAAGCAAGAAGCTTGCCCCAGTGATGGAGGAAGCTAAGATTCCTGCCTGCCTTAGCTGGCTATGGCCTCTGCTCAAGGCAACAAAGTTTCAATTATAGAAGATGAATAAACCCCAGATACCTGCTTCCAGCCAGCCTTACTGCAAACAGCCATCAGCCCCTCACCCAGGCTGACCAGGTCCCCAAGAGGGGACACCTACCTTGAACGGGCTGTGGCCAGCCTGTAAACAGCCATCAGTCACTTACGCAGGCTGGCTAGGCATTCCAGCAGGGCTCTTCTCCCTGAAGGGGCTGTGGCCAGCCTGAAAACGGCCCTTAACCCCTCACCCAGGCTGGCCAGGCACGCCAGTGGGACACCCATCCTGATCCGGGACACCCTTCAGGGCAAACCAGCCAGCCCCCATCCATGTGCCAGGCCTCTATTCTATATAATAAAAGGGTAATATGCAAATTGACCCTAACAGTAGAACCACTGGGAATGACTGGTCATTATGACACACACTGACCACCAGGAGGCAGATGGTCAATGCAGGAGCTGCCCCCTGCTGGTCAGTGCACTACCACACGGGGAGCTCTGCTCAGCCACAAGTCAGGCTGATGGCTGCCAGTACAGCAGTGGTGGTGGGAGCCTCTCCTACCTCCTCACCAGCACTAAGGATGTCTAACTGCAGCTTTGGTCTGCTCCCCACTGACAAGTGGACATCCCCCAAGGGCCCTCGGGCTGCCAGAGGGATGTCTGACTGCCAGCTTAGGCCCATTCCCCTGGGGAGTGGGCCTAAGCCAGCAGGTGGACATCTCCTGAGGGGTCCCATATTGTGAGAGGGCACAGGCTGGGCTGAGGGACCCCTCCTCTATCTTGAGTGCACAAATTTTTGTGCACCGGGCCTCTAGTCCTGTATAATGAAAGGCTAATATGCAAATAGACTGAACAGCAGAACAACTGGTCACTTTGGTGTACGCTGACCACGAGGGGGCGTGTGTGGATTATAGTGGGTGTTGGCCCCAGCAGGATGATGGAGCAGGTGAGCAGAGTGCCAGACCAAGGCAGGGTGCTGGTCACTCTCATGGTGGGACAAGCCTCTGGTGGTTACCGAAAATTCTTTGCTTCCATGCACCATGGTTGCTCCTGGTGTTAACACCTGCTGCCAGTCTGACCCTGCCTACACCCAGTGCCAGTGCTGGAGCTACAGCTCGCACCTGCTGCCAGTGCTGGGCGCCAGTTCTGATCACTCAGCACCATCAGTGGGTGTGAGCGGCAGCTGCTGTCCCTGATCACCCCTGAGGGTTTCTCAACTTCTCCCTGCTCCTAAGGGGCAATTGGGCAGTAGCCATTGCTCACATCTACTGATGGCACCAGCCCCGCTTGTACCCGCTGCTGGTGCTGGCACCAATCTTTCCATGCTATCAGTGGGTGCAAGCAGGGCTGGTACCAGCAACGTGGTGAGAGTGGGGCTGCCAGCAGACAGGGTACCAGGGACCGTGGTGAGAGGGGCCAGGTGTGGAGGATAGGCTGAAACCAGCCCCTGTGCCTACCACAGCCTTGAGGCCCACAGTCCCTTTCAAGGTCCACGAATTTGTGCACTGGGCCCCTAGTATAAGAATATTAATGATATTGTCAAGTTCCCACTTAATTATTTATTTTAGTAGAAGAACCAAATGCCTTCCTATAACAGTACAAAGGCAGCAAATTATGCTAATATGTCAAAATCTTATATACCAAATTATTTCTAGGAGATCATAGCTATCCAATAAATGAGTCAATAAAATCCCACACTTAATGGAAAGACTATCCGAGCTTGGGTGAAAGATCCAACTGAAGCCCATCTGGGGATACTGGTTCAGAGGAGCAAATAATGCAATTTACCTTCTGGTGTTCCTATAACTAAGTTATTTTCTAACTAAGGATCTATATTCCAGCACTAATGCTGTAACACCAACTGGGCATCTTACTGTTCAGTTCAATTCAGATACTACATGGAGTTAGTACAGACCTCATTGTCCTACTTCAGACACCAGCCTCACATCTTGGGTGTCCCTAAACCACTCAAACTTCTATCCTACTTGGTTACAAATATGGGGGTGGAGTCCCCACAACCCGTCCTTCAGGTTAGGTAATTTGCTAGACCGATTCACAGAACTCATTGAAATACAACTGTAATGGTACTTACAATTACATCTGTATTTAAACGACACAACTCAGGAATAGCCGAATGGATACAGTAAGGTCCCAAAGGGTCCCAAGCACAAGAACATCTGTCCTCTGGAGTCGGGGTGCATCACCCTCTTGGCACATTATCCGTTCACTCACTGGGAAGCTGTCCACCCTTCAGAGTTTGTAACTGGAATTTTATTACATAGGCACAAATCATCAGCCAAATGATTTTGATTCCAACTCCCTGCTTGCTAGGGAACTCAGAGAATAAAACTAAACGTTCCAACTAACCCTTTAATGAATTGCTGGGTCTTACTAGCATCATCAGCTCATCCTGGGTTACTTCACTAGCATTAACTTAGGTATGGTTGAAGGGGCTTGTTATGAAAAACAAAAGACTTGCCTATTCCTTAGAATATTCCAGAGGCTTTTTGAAGTCTCTGGTTGGGAAGCGGGAACAAAGACATTTAAAAATATAAGCTGTAAGAATAGAGTCCATGTTTCAGGGAAGAACAATTAGAATAAAAGAGACAGAAAAAACATAAATATTTGATGTTAAGACATTATGTGAACTGGGTGCACATGGTGTAGCAAAGGGTAGATGCAAGTAAGAAATTGTATAAGAATAACTATCAAAGAGAAAAAAAACACTATATTACACATATTCTGGTAAATTCTTGCTCATGGGCAAATAAATCCAAATAAGTATCCCAATATGTTTATTGGTAATAGAAATCACATTGAGATTATTTATCTCATTATGAGTACTTGGTTTATACAACCTTGAAGAAGAAATATTTAATTTCTTTGATTTCTTTTTCTGATAAGAACAGTTGTTCATATGTATTTGTCTGTTCCCCAAATTTTTCCTACCAGTACCCCAGAGAAGTCCTCTCAGTAAATTCAATATAAATTATACTACTGAGAAACTTACCAATTCTTATTTTATTATTTTTGACAGTTAAGCAATGTCAGTATATTGCTATCTGTGATGATACATTTCTACCCTGTGTATAAGACATGGCATAGAATAGTGAGAAAAAGATCATGTATGGAATCAAATGGTTAGGGTCATGTTCCTGGATCTGACACTAATTTAACATGTGATTACAATGGCAACCACTTAGCCTTTATGAACTCTAATGTCCTCATTTGTTTATTACATAGATTTACTAGATGCAATATTTACTATTTCTTGGTTCTGTTCCTATTGACTTTGAGCTGCAGAATAAAAATCTAACTTATAGCCCGGCTGAAGTGGCTCAGTTGTTGAGCGTTGACTTGTGAACCTGGAGATCACATTCAGGGCACATGCTTGGGTTGTGGGCTCTATCCCCAGTGTGGGGTGTGCAGAACACAGCTGATCAAAGATTCTCTCATCATCAATGTTTCTCTCTCTCCCTCTCCAGTCCTCTCTGAAATCAATAAAAATATATTTAAAAAAATAAAATAAATTTGATTTATATACATGTATAAACACATCAGTACACAAACTTAAGTACTTTATACAAGTTGGCAATATTTCAGATCTCAAGGAATTGAAAATACAGATATTGAAAAGAATGTTTATAGAGGACATACTAATTCTCACTGATCAGCATAAATACCCTTTATCAAATATAAATAAAAATATTACTCCAGCCAACTAGCTTTTGCTTTCCCCATCTCAATTTTACTTCTTACTTTCTCCACCAACGCTCCTTGGTAGCTGACAAATGTTGTAGCAGGGAATCATGGAGAAGCTCACTGAACTCATGCGGGCACAAACTGGAAGTAATGGAGAGTTAATGAGCCATGCAGTAGTTGTGAGCAATGGAGAAAGGATGAGGTAGATAGCTGCCCTGTTTTCACCCCTGGGGAACACAAGGCTGAAGATCATTCTGTGCAATTTCTGAGGATGCGAGTGGGATTGAGTCTCAGATGTCTTACACAGTGATCAGCTCAACAATGCACACTGTGTTCCTGATTCTCCCTCATCTCCATTCCAACCTCCCTGTTTCCCTTCCCTGTGCTCTGGGACCACTTTCTAAACAAACCACCTGCACACAAGTTAATGGGTCAGCTCTGTTTTAGGTGAGGCCATCTAAGAAAATTCATAATAAAAATACCCTAGGAAGCAGACATTAAAGATGAGATTCTAGTAGTGAACCACTCACTGGCTCTAAGGCATTAAAGATGCCATTTCTGGTTAGAAGTCAGGTGGCAGTCAGTTACATTGCTGATATAAGTACTAGAGCTTCACCAGTGGTGGATTAGGATGAGTTGCAGGTAGAGGTCAACTTTTGATGGGTCTTGAACATTATAACAATAATGTGAGAGAGACACATTGGCTGGTTGCATCCCACTCGTGCCTGTGCTTGTTGTCTTTTACCTGTTTAGAAGCCCCGTGAAAATAAAATGACAGGTTCTTATCTAATAATATCAACTCCAGACATGCTGTGAAAGCCAAAGACCTTTCTGTTTAAAAAGGTTTTTTATCTTCTACAACTACATGGCAAATTGTACTTAAATCAGACTTAGGCAGCCTCCTCTGAAAAAAAAAAAAAGAGTCTGCTATATCAGTTTTTTATTTACTATTAATTATCATTATTATTTTTTAAATTCTCACCCAAGGATGTCTTTTTCCTTTGATATTTAGAGAGAGTAGAAGTGGGGGAGAAGGGAATGTGAGAGAGATACATTGACTGGTTGCATCCCATAAGTGCCCCAACTGAGGCCGGGGATGGAATCTGCAACAGAGGCAGGTGTCCTTACCCAGGAATCAAACTTTCCAGGGCTTGAATATCAGTGGTTTTTTTAGTAATTGAATGGTGTTATGAGCTAAATATATATGTCTCTCCCAAATTCACGTTGAAGCCCAAATGTCCAGTATAGCTGTATTTTTAGTAAGGAAGTAATTAAGGTTAAATGAGTGGGGCCCTGATTTGATAGGATTAGTGCCCTCATAGAAGGAGACACCAGAAAGCTCCTTCTTACCTCCTCCAATTGAAAGGACCAAGCAAAGGCCATGTGAGGACATAAGGAGTCAGCTGTCTGCAAGCCAACAGCAGAATTATCACCAGAAAGTGAATCAGCTGGAACGTGAAATTTGATGATAGACTTCTAGGCTCCAGACTGAGAAAATAAATTTCTTTTCCTTAAGTCAGTCAGTCTTTGGTATGTTATGGTAGCCAGAGCAGTCTAGTACAAGTGGTCTGGAAGGTAGGCTGAGATATCTCTGCTAAGGGAAAGAAGGCATTTTGCTCCATGTACCTGTCACTAAGAAAGATGTGTTAGAGGATCATTGGATGGTTTCAGGATTTTTATTGAAGTATGCTATCATATAGAAAAGACACATGTCATTAATGGAAATGGCTTCTGGTATGCTCCCAGATTGTGGTAGACACCAAGGATCTCATCATGAGGAATCAATTAACTATGTGGTCACATTTTCCCATTATGAGCTGAATATTATGCTATACACTGAGTCAGGAACCACAGCAATTCATTGTACAGTGGAAATTGTACATTCAGGATCAAGCTGGCAGAGATCCAGAAAACAAAAGGAAATCATGGGAACTGCTGATTCAGACTCCCATAGCATCTGTCTTTTTAAAACAATGCCTTTTGCTCAATTAATACTTATTCCATTACCAAAAAATACAGACCACAAAGGAAAATCTCAGGCTCTTTCCAATGATGGGCCAGATAAATTGATAATGAAAAAAGATTGCTTCCACATGCTGTCCCATTTGGGATGGACCTATCAAATATAAGGGAAAGGAAATTATTCTAGTGGGAAGAGCTGCAAGAAATGTACTTGGTCTTTCAGTTTGAATGGAGAGAGAAATAACTCAGGCACAGAAACACAAGAATTGAGTAGAAAAAATGTTTCAGCTCGTTCATCATGGGAGTGGAAAGAACAAGATTGGAAGATTGGAAACAAATAATTTTAGGGAACTTGTGTGGATAGATGGATGAAAGTGGTCCAAAGCCCATTTTGTCTCATGGCATCCTCTAGAAAGAATTTAAAATGAGGAAATGTTCAACACAACATATGACTTATCAGCTACTACAGTACTAGAATCAAGGGCTCCAAAATCAAGTAACCATGGAGGAAGGGAGGGACACTATACATGTATGTATCAACATGGGTGCCCTCTTGCCAATCACAATCTAGCTAGAGCCACAGTTGAATAATAAATCTGTCACCAGAGATTTATGCTAGCTCCTCTAAATGACAACATCCCTTGAAGAGAAATGTAGCTACTTGATGGAGGTTAATTGTAGTGGAACCCCACCATCCTTACCAGAATTGATAGGGGCTCCAGATATGGGAATGTCTTCCCCACCACAGACTTACAAAAAAACCTGCTTTCCCAGTATGTTATCTCTCACAATATTGTCTTAAATAAAGCATTCCATTATTAAGGAAATATATTACCAGCTCTTGCACATTATCCTCTAGCCCCTCCATATAATATATTATCCAGAAGCAGCTAGTCTAACTAAATGGCCAGCTAAAGGCTTAATTAAGATGTTTTCTTAGGAACTAAACTCTGGTGTTTGGGTGCTATGCTCCAGGGGTACACACATTGAGCCCACAGCTGGTACTTGGTTTCTTATTGCTAGATGATGCTAATTACTATAATATATGGGCTCTGTAACCAAAGGATGAAGGAGATTAGCCTCTATCACCACCATTTCTAATAGAGTTCCCGTTTCTGAACAGGAAAGCACTGCCATACTAGATTGACTACCCTCCAGGGGAATCACTTGTACTCAGGCACAGAGTAATGGCTTTCAATGGACTTAAAGCTATAACTACCTCCTGGTCACTTCGAGCTTCTCCTGCCTTTGAGTCAACAGGCAAATAAGAGTTACTGGACTGTAAATGGTAATTGATGCTGACTACCACGAACAGTTAAAGTCGCTGTTACATAATGGGGACAGAAGAGCACATTTGGAACTCCAAAGATTCAGTGAGGTAGTTTGGGGCACTTCATGTCTAGTGATAATTAACTATAGGCAATTAACCAATCATAACAATAAAATCTAAAAGGCAAATTGAGACCCATTCCCTTGGGTATTAAAGTCTGATTTTCCTAGAGTGAGGGTAAGGAAAATCAGATGGTAGATAAGAGGCATGATACATATACTGTAAACTAGTAGCCTGGTGCACAAAATTTGTGCACATTAAAAGGGAATTAATTAGTGGAAATATTTTAATATTACTATTTTCCCTTTCTCTATAATAGAAGTGTGAGAGATGAAAGGAAATTAGTAAAATGTATATGAAAATAATATATAAATGTACTAATAAATAAACAGTAACAAAAGGATATAACAACAACAGAGGCATGATATAAAAATGACAAAAACATGATGTGAAAACAACAAAAACATGATATAAAAATATGATCTAAAACAACAGTGATCCAGATAATGACTGATAAAGTGATTAAACTTATTCTAATATCTCCCTTTACACCATATTAAGAGTGAAAACACTTTCAGAGTGCTTGACTAATTTCCCTTGTGATGAAGTTTTTAGAACTTTAACTTTAACGTCACATGTTCTTCAAACTCGGGAGAAAGCAACATATAATTGACCATGTGTGAAAACGGGTTCAGGTAGGAGTATTCCTACTCTGTCTAGAGTTTGTCCTTGTGATTTATTAATAGTCATCACAAATGCTGGCCTCATAGGAAACTGTCATTGAATCAATTTAAATGGGAAGCCAGTGTCAGATGGGGAGAAATCAGTTCTTGGAATCAGAACAACCTCTCCCTCTGCAGATCCTGTTAATACCTCAGCTTCGATAATGTTAGATAGTAATCTTTTGATAATAAATCTGGTACCATTACAAAGACCTCCACTTACTATTAAGATTTCTCAATAGCATGATGATTGTACCCATTTTCAATTTTAATTTATGACACGGCATTCCTGAAGGAGTAATACGATTAAACAATTCAATGGGAAAATTTTTCTTTTCAGCATTTATCTGTTGAGCCAATGGAATTATACTCAAATATGTATGAAATTGTCCATAAAGGATACTCAAAATTTCTTCATTTAATTTTTGAACGTGCTCATTTTTTGGACAAAGAATTACACATTTCGATAATTTTTAATATTATCTATAAATATAGTATTTCCAAAGGTAGTTTCAATAATAGATACATTACAAATCATTTCACAGGGGATTTCAATAATATCCATTCCTAAATAAAAACTGCAATCAAGTTTGCCATCTCCAAGTTTTACTAAGCAGAATCCTCTGATCTCATATTTCTTGTAAGAGACAACTTTCTGAAACATCCCCAAACATTGCAGTACTTTAAACTCATTTGTACTATAGCCAATTGTAGTACAATATTGAGACATTGTCAAAAATCCCTTCCAAGAAGGAGAACTTTCCCACCAAATACAACATTCAAATTCATAATTTTTCTTTGTAATCTGCCTATGTCATTTATAGCATGACTGGATGCCATGGTGCATTCATCAATAATGAGATTAATAGTTTTAGCAACTTCACTGTTTATATCAAGTCTAGAAATTGGTTTCATTTAATGGAATGAGTAATTTATATTGGGAATGAAAGGTGCTTCCACCGAAAAGTAAGTTTGCAGCAATTCCTGTAGACACTGTGGGTAAAACAGTACCACCAAGACCTCTGATATAATGTATTAAAACTTTATATGCCTCCAGCTCTGAGGGACGGTTCCTGCCTCAAACCTCTCCATCCCGAAAAACAGCTTATGGAGGGCACTGTTGTTGCTAAGAGGACCCAGGACTCAGTGCATCCACGCTCTGAGGGTGGGTTCCTGCCTTAAACCTCGCCCTTGTAGAAAACAGCTTGGGGAGGGTGCAGCCATTTCCAAGATGACCACTACAAGACTGACTTCCTTCCAGTTGGTTGAACCTTGGTCGTGACTCATTACACCAGGGTTTCTATATAAATAGACTAGAGGCCCAGTGCACAAAAATTTGTGCACTCTGGGGGGTTGCTCAGCTCAGCCTGTGCCCTCTCACAGTCTGGAACCCCTCAGGGGATGTCCATCTGCTGGCTTAGGCCCATTCCCCCTGGCAGTCAGACATACCTCTGGCAACCCGGGGGCTCTTAGGGATGTCCACTTGCCAGTAGGGAGCAGGCCTAAGCAGCAGGTAGACATCCTTAGCGCTGTCGAGGAGGCGGGAGAGGCTTCCACCACCACTGCTGTGCTGGCAGCTTTCAGCCTGGCTTGTGGCTGAGTAGAGATCCCCCTATGGGAGTGCACTGACCACCAGGAGGCAGCTCCTGCATTAAGCACCTGCCTCCTGGTGGTCAGTGTGTGACATAGTGACCAGTCATTCCCAGTGGTTCTGCTGTTAGGGTCAATTTGCATATCACCCTTTTATTAAATAGGATAGAGGCCATGTGCACAGGTCGGGGCCGGTTGGTTTGCCCTGAAGGGTGTCCTGGGTCAGGGTAGTGTTCCCACTGAGGTGCCTGGCCAGCCTGAGTGAGAAGCTGAGTGCTGTTTTCAGGCTGGCCACATCACCTTCTAGGTGGGGGTCCCCACTGGAGTGCCTTGCCAGCCTGGGTGAGGGCTGATAACTGTTTGCATGTTGGACTAACCCCCTTGCAGAGGCTCTCACCTCATGAGTGTGGCCCGCCTGGGTGAGAGGCTGAAGGCCATTTTCAGGCTAGCCACATCTGTGGGCTGGAAGTAAGTATCTGGGATTTATTTATCTTCTATAATTGAAACTTTTTAGCCTTGAGCAGAGCTCAGGGCTGGCAAGGCAGGCAGGAAGTTTGGCTTCTTCCATTTCCTGGGGCAACCCAAGCCTCCTGCTTACTCCAACTCCATGGCCACTGGCATCTTAGTTGGGTTAATTTGCATATCTGATTCTGATTGGCTAGTGGGCGTGGCTGGTGGGCATGGCTTATAGGTATAACAGAGGTATGTTCAATTTGCATGTTTCTCTTTTATTAGATTAGATTACTAGCTCAGGATCAATTGCAGCTGCTCCACAAACCCTACCTGTTGCATAAATTGCAATCCCCTACCACATTAACAGTGAGGACTTTGACTTAATGAAGGACACAAGAAAATGTGAGCTCTGTAAGGGAGGGGACTCATGTTTTGCTTGAGCCACTGCTATAGAAGTCAGCTTCATGCAGGTATAATCTGACTGCATTGTTGCCTCAGTACTCAGTGTCCCAGCTTTCTACCTTGGGGCCGCTCTGAAGCCAGGGTGGGAAATACCTATGAAAACCTGCCCAATACAACGTACATATGGAGGCAAGAGAGTGTTAATGAACAATGAAGCTTCTTAACAACAGGGGACGGGAGGCAGATAATAAATGCTTCCCTTCAGTTGTCAAAAGGCATGTTCTATACATCCTCTTAGAAGGTCATGGTAAGTTTGAGGCTAGTTGTCTACACAGAATAACCATTTACAAAACATATCCTTGTTTTAACATGCTGGTTTTGTTATTATTCAGGTATGGTGAGACCAACAAATCAGGAGATGACTTCCATCTAAAAAATAATTTATCATAGTTCCCATGACATTCAGGACTACACAGGGAAGCACCAGAACCTGTCAGGAGGCCAGAACCAGGGAGCAAGGGAAACATGGGCAATCCTCCCTTGAGATCACTTTAGAAATATCTTTATACAGACTCTCATCTTATACATTACTGGTAATTTCATAAGACAGTTGTAGGTGGTGGAGAGAGCAAAGGGTAAGAAATAGAGGAAACGAGGCTAAGAATAATTCCTTCTAATCCATTTATTTAGCTTTAGATTTTATTAAAATATCTTAGATTTTGACCCTATACTATCAACAGACTCAATGTCTATGACTATATAATGTAGACTGAATGTTGCATTTTGAAACAGCAAAGATTTGTGAGAGTAAAGATGCTATCTGAAGTAAAAAAACAAACAGAACTGACTTGGAAGATGGTTTAAGAAATTAGAAAGTTGTGTTTTGTTTTGTTTTTAAACTTTCTTTCTTTAATAATGACCATGGGCAACTGGAACCTCTCCTTGATTATTGGAACATTTTATATCTATAAGCCTATACTGTACTACACAAAGGAAATGGGAGCTAAATCACATATGGAGTTTTATTAAAGTACAGAAAGAGGCATGAACGGAAATAATCAAGAAAGAAGGTAATCAAATAAAGTAAACATTCTCTCACACAGTCCTCCTAAATGCTGTGTTATTCATTCAATTTTCATCAAGCCCCAAAGGAATTGCTTGGGTGGTTGAGCACCAGTTACCTCTGTGGCCATATGTGAATGTTATTTCATTCTGGATTCTCCTACCTCAGGACCCACTGATGGCAATCCCAGGATGACAACAGGAAAGCAATCCTCATTTTATGTTGCTAAAAAGTGGGGATTGTGAAAATCAGGTTCCCTGTTCTCCTTGGAGCACAGATTGGTTCTCATCTTCCCAGGGCACATTCTTCCAGGCAGACTCCTTATGCAGCATTTTCATAGACAGACCTGAGCAATGGAAGGCAGTCAAAGATCGCCTTTAAGAAGCACATTACATAGCATTTTTAAATTAAAATTTATAGAATTAAACGATTTTGGAATTTAATTCTAGAATTTAAGAATCAAATACAAAGAAATGATAAATTATTTTGCTGGCTTAAACACCAGAGGAAAATAAAGCCCTACATCAGATTAACTACCCTGTATTTCAAAATGGGAAATTCTTTGGCACGAGTCATAAATTTTCCCTATTCTGAGATTTCCCTGTGTGATTTCCTAAGGGTCTGAGTTTGGAAATCCAAATACATCAGAGACTAAATTATTTAGAAATTACCCTGAATACTAGATTAGTGAGATTATCTAAAAATAACAGAGGTAATGTAATTCAGAAGGTAACTAATGACCTGTAAATGTAGGCTCCTCTACAACTCTCCCTTTAGGGAGTAGTTAATGTTTCTGAAATGGCTTCTATGGGAACTGGATGTTCAGAGGAATTGGTAATAAGAGATGATGCAGTGATTTTCCCATCATGTCCTGACTCGAGTAACATATAAGCAAACTATCTTTCTAAACAAATATATTCACAAATGCTTAAGAAATGCACCAAGTGCTGATAGCAGCCTGGACTTCTGTACTTCTAATCTTCCAGGCTTGTCAGAATCCATTTTGCAGAGCACACAGCATCATGTCTTTGCTTTTCTATAGCAATAGGCTATGTTATCAGTCTAGTGTAAAACTTCCATTGCAAATAAGTTAATCAGAAGTTCTTTCTTCATTTGTACCTATTTCAATTGTCCTTTATATAGTCAATCAAGTAATTTAGGAACTAACACAGAGAATGGAAGACAAGATCATTTACTAAAAGGTGCAATGCTATAAGATAACCACAAGAGAAAAAAAAATAGAGCTGCAAGAGAGCTCATTTACTGCCAAATTCTTTATTTTGTAGATGTGCAAAATGAAACAGGGGGGTTAAATTGACTTTCTCCCGGTAATCCACTTACGAAATAGCAGAGGACTAGGTCTTGGCCCATTGCAGGTTGAAGGTTCTTTCCCCTGGAACATATTGCCATACGCATTGGGAAACTGGCAATAGAAGCTTCCTGCAAACTACTGAGACATGGGAGGCAATAGTGGACAGACCAGTCACTACAAAGCAAGAAGTAACTGAAGTTTTCTTTAAGGATGGGTCAAGGTAGTCCCATTATTTGTACCAATTAATATACAACACTAATTAAGCAATGACATTTCATAGGTAAGTGATGTCATTGTCTGAGTACCTTTTATTTTGCCCAACCCTATGTAGAAGATAAAATAAGAGAATAAAATAGCAATTCAAGCTAATAATTTGATCAAAGTTGCTAACCAAACTAGTTACTCGGGCATCTTATAATTTCAGAAGTTTTAAGACACATCTGAAGATATCATCAGACAGGTAAATAGTATCTGTAAATGCAGACCAAAGGACAATGTCAATGTGTGTGAATACGATAAAAAAGCTATTACTGCCCTGACCAGTTTGGCTCAGTGAATAGAGCGTTGGCCTGTGGACTCAAGGGTCCCAGGTTCAATTCTGGTCAAGGGCATGTACCTTGGTTGCAGGCACATCCCCAGTAGGGAGTGTTCAGGAGGCAGCTGATCAATGTTGCTCTCTCATTGATGTTTCTAACTCTCTGTCCCTCTCCCTTCCTCTCTGTAAAAAATCAATAAAATATATTTTTTAAAAAAGAGTAACTCCAATAAGTGTCCATTGATGGATAAATACATTTTAAAAAAGCTATTACTATTCCAAGGAAAAGTCCAGGAATTATTCACAGTCCCATGCAACAGAAATAATACAGCATTAGGAATCAGATGGCCCTTAACTTGCTACCCTTCACCAGTTATGTACCTCAGTTGTTCTGACTTTAGCAATACATGTTCAGGTGACAATTATGATCATTTTCATACTTAATTTAAAAAAATCAAATCTGTATAAAGAATAGTTTAATTTGTCTCTAGGAACCTATCATTCACTTCAAAAATTAAAACTTATGGTGAGTCTTATTTCATCCATACGTGCATCTACTTTGACCTCCTATATTATTTGGAAGTAAATTCTAGACATTATTTTTCATCTTTAAATAGTTCAATGTATACTCCTAAAAGTTAACAATTCTTGTATAGTGTTTTGTGCTCAGCACATGGCATTTTTTTGTTTGTTTGATAAATTAAGATATAATTTAGATACAGCAAAACCCATTCTTTGATATTTACAGTTCAGAAGGTTTTTATCAAAAACATACCTAGTACACTTATATGAGTCACCAACTTGATGAAGATATAGGACAGCTTCATCAAGGAACTTACCTTCTATGTTTTCTTCTAGGAGTTTTATGATTTTAAGCCTTTAACTGCTCTGCTTGTTTGTTTGTTTGTTTGTTTTGGCTTTTTATATGTTTACTAGGGGCCCGGTGCACAAAAATTTGTGCACTTGGGGGGATCCCTCAGCCCAGCCTGTGCCCTCTCACAGTTTGGGACCCCTCGGGGGATGTCCACCTGCTGGTGTGCCTGGCCAGCCTGGGTGAGGGGCTGAGAGCAATCTGCAGGCTGGCCAAGCCCCCCAGTGGGGACCTTCACCCCATGGAGGTGTGGCCAGCCTGGGTGAGGGGCTGAGGGCTGTTTTCAGGCTGCCCACAGCCCCTTAAGGGTTCAGGTCCCTACTGGGGTGCCCAGCCAGCCTGGGTGACAGGCTGAGGGCCGTTTCCAGGCTGGCCACGGCCCCTTCAGGGTTCAGGTCCCTACTGGGGTGCCTAGCCAGCCAGGGTGAGGGGCTGTTTGAAGGCTGGCCACAGCTCCCATTGACCCAAGGTTCCAGCAAGGCTGGCTGCAAGCAAGTTTCTGGAGCTTATTTATCTTCTATAATTGAAACTTTGTTGCTTTGAGTGGAGGCCACACCTGGCTTAGGCAGGCAGTTTCTTCCATCGCTGGCCTCCTGTTTGCTCTAGCTCTGTGGCTGCTGGCTACCATCTTGGCTGGGTTAATTTTCATATTGTCGCTCTGATTGGCTGGTGGGTGTGGCTTAGCTGCTGAGCGTGGCTTAGGTGTAATGGAGTGAGGATCAATTTGCATATTATTCTTTTATTAGATTAGATTTGTTTTTTTGCTTCCTGCTTCAGTTTATGTTACTTTGATCAATCTTGAAATTCATTAGTATTTTTAGGTGTGTTGAATCTACTTTTTAAGTCACTGAGAGAATTAATGTTATTATTATTTTTTTTTTGTAAGATTTTCATTACTCTCTCCTATGGTTTCTATCTCTGTGCAGAAGGTGACCATCAGAACTTGTATTTTGTCTGCCTTTTTTACTAAAAACTAATATATTTATCATAATTATGTTAAATTCCTGATACAGGAGGAACCAAAATGGTGGCATAGGTACACACTTGTACTTGCTATCTATCACACAACCACATCAAAATTACAACTAAAAGACAAAACGGATATCATCCAGGACCATGGCAAGGATGGCTGAGTGGAAGTTCTACAACTAGAAGGAAAGAGAAAAGTGCATTAAAACCAGCAGGAGGTGCAGAGGTATGGAGTTGTGCATGGAAACAGATTGGCAACTGGATACGCTGTTGTCTTTTTCAATCGGGAGGGAAATACAAGCTCCCGATTGCTCTGAACTCCAGTTCTGGGCAAGACTCTGGGGACCCAGAATCATATGGGAGAAACTGGACTGTCTGGCATTGGGACAGGAACATGACGGCTGCTTTCTCGCAGAGCTGCTTGCAGCAATCATTTTTCCTGGACAGGGCTGCAGGACGAGACACAGGACCCCAGCACCTCTCTGAGGCAGAGAAGACTGGCAGCCAGTGCAGTTTGCTCCATCCTGATGATTCTCTAAGACCCCGCCCCACCCAATTTACAACCCCACCCAGTTGTGAGCAGAGGCTTTTGCATATGAATGGCTTGTTCTTTTGCAGTCTAAAACCTAACCAACTGCTCCTGGGTCAAAGAGCACCAAACCTTCTAAAGGAAGGCCTAAGGCTGGACAGCAGCTTGCATTGCTTCACAGCTGGGCCTAATCTGGGCACTTCCAAACCCCAAAGAGGAGGCATCTGCAGATCTCTCTGTAGCTCCTGCTTGGTGGCCTCAAGCAGTGGCTGACTTTGCACCTCCTTGGAGACCTAAAAGCCAATGTGCCCAGTGGTTAGTGTGAGACCATACCAGAATATAACTCTTCACATCCATAAGCAACACACTCAAGGGGCAGACCAAAGTCCCACTGAAGCAAGTCCTGCTCCATAATGGTGTCTCCAGTACAGTAGTTCTCCCATTGTAGACACAGATGGTCCTCACAACCAATTGGCCTGGTGGTCAATTCCTCCCAGTGATACCAACAACAATCAAGGATTAACTACAACACGACTGTGCACACAGCCCACAAAGGGTGCACCAAGAGTATCCACCTCAGGTAATTAGGGAGGCTGAGCCAGTGGGCCCTATAGGACACCTAGCACACAAAGCCACTCTATCAACACAAGGAAGCAGCCAAAATGTGCAGACAAAGAAACATGTCACAAATGACAGAAATGGAGGAAAGCAAACTACTGGATATAGAGTTCAAAACCACGGTTCTACGGTTACTCAATAATCTTCTAGAAACCTCGTAGAAATTTAGTGAGACCCTCAAGAATTTGAAAAAGGACCAATTAGAAATTAAGCATAAACTGACTAAAATAAAGAATAATATACAGAGCTCCAATAGCAGATGAGAGGATTACATCAAGTCAAAGATTTGAAATATGAAGGAGCAAAAAACACCCAATTGGAAAAGCAAAAAGAAAAAATAATAAAAAAAATATGAAGATAGTGTAAGGAGCCCCTGGGACAACTTCAAGTGTACCAGCATCCAAATTATGAGGGTGCCAGAAGAAGATAGAAAGCAAGATATTGAAAGCCTATTAGAAGAAATAATGACAGAAAACTTCCCCTACCTGGTGAAAGAAATAGACTTATAAGTCCAGGAAGTGCAAAGAACAAGAGGAATCCAAAGAGGACCACACCAAGACATATATAGTTAAAATGCCAAGGGCAAAAGATAAAGAGAGAATCTTAAAAGCAGCAAGAAAAAAAACAGTAAGTTACCTACAAGGGAGTACCGATATGACTGTCAGCTGATTTCTCAACAGAAACTATGCAGGCCAGAAGGGAGTGGCAAGAAACATTCAAAGTGATGAATAGCAAGAACCTACAACCAAGATTACTCTACCCAGCAAAGCTATCATTTAGAATTGAAGGTCAGATAAAGAGCTTCACAGATAAGAAAAAGCTAAAGGAGTTCATTACTTTCAAACCAGTATTATGTGAAATACTGAAGGGTATTCTTTAAGAAGAGGAAGAAGAAAGAAAGGTAAAGATAAAAATTATGAACAAAAAAGTGACAACAAATACATATCTATCAACAAGTGAATCTAAAAGTCAAGTGAATAAAAAATCTGATAAACAGAATAAATGGGTGAATATAATATAATTGGGCACAGAAAGGGAGTTGACTGACAATTCTTGGGGGGAAGGCAGTATGGAAGGTACAGGAAGATACTGGACAAAAATTGTACACCTATGGACGAGGACAGTGGCAGGGGGGTAAGGGCGTGGGTGGGATGGGAATGGGTGGAGGGGAGCTATGGGGTGGGGGAAAGAGGAACAACTGTAATAATCTGAACAATAAAGATTTGTTAAAAAAAAAAAAAAACTCCTGATACAGTATTTCCAACAACTGTGTTAGGCTTTTAGTACAGTAGGGTGAGTCCATCTGGAATTAAGCTTGATTTATTTTTTGTTGTTACTGTTATAATCATCAGTGCACTCTACGCTTCAGATTTAGATTAAAAGTCATAATTAAGAAAGGATTGATTTGCCAGTAGGTTTTTCTCACTGTCCAGTCTCTGCTTTAAGTCTTTCTTTTGCATCTGTGCCTCAGAGAAGATCTTCCTCCATGCTCTTTATTCCTTCCAGCAGTATTTTTTCCTCTATACTTGCAAGGCTGGAAAAAGAGGAAAAAAATAGACATTCTATTATTATGTTTAATTACCAGTCTTCTCAAGGTCCCCGAGACTGATGTAACACTGCCCCAGCAGTAGAGGATCTCTGATTATGTGGACCTACAACAGATTAGTACACTTTTTCCAGAGGGAGCAATCCCTTTAGGGGTAATTTGGGGCAGTGGTTGGTTTTGCTCTTTTTCCTCTGAAACCCCAATGCAATGGGTCTTTACAGGGGATTTTAGGGAGGCAGTGTGGCTGCCTATCACAAGCAGCTTGGTCTTTTGTTCTATAAAGTGATACAAGTGAAGGATCTGGATGGGTTTCATACCTTTCTTGTAGTGGGTACTTACTAGTAGTTTAGTCTGATTGAGCTGTCAAACAAAATAGCATAGATTGCTGACTTAAACAACAAAAAAATATTTTTTTCATAGTTATGGAGGCTTGAGGTCTAAGAATAGGGTGCCGGCATGGTCAGGGTCCTGTGAGGGCCCTCTTCCTAGCTTGAAGATGGCTACCTTCTTGCTGTGTCTTCACACGCAGAAAGAGCAGAGGCAACTCCTCTGGCACCTGTTCTTACGAGGACAATAGTCCCATCATGAGAGGCCCATGCTCATTATTTCATCCAAACCTAATTACCTACCAAAGGTTCCACCTCCAAATATCATCACGTTGAGGGTGAGATCTTCAGTATGTGAATTTTGAAGTTACACAATTCAGTCCATGGCAGTATTGTTCCCCTCTGCCAGGCCTGCACAACAAGAAGGCTATTTGGTGACTCTCAAACAACCACCATTCTTGCTCAGTACCCAGTAAGGTCTGTGGAGACCCGCTAGTGGGTGTGAATATCCCTGCCTGAGCAGTTTCCAGAGATTCTAGTTTCTAATACTACTCCACACTTACTTAGCCTCTAGTAATTCACTTGAAAATTTAGCTAAATTATTCTATTAATTTGTGGACTGTTTGGAATCTGTCCCAAAGTTGTAAGAGAGTGTTTGTGCTCTCTCTCTCTCCATGAAGGTACCCAACTTTCATTAGATTTTAAGCTAGTTTTTTTTTGTTGTTTGTTTGTTTTTTTTGTTTGTTTGTTTTTTTTTTTGTTTTTTTTTGCACAGTGATCATAGATCTCTGATGGATTGAAAAAAAGTTGAGAGTTTGTAAATTATCTGTGTCTTATCATTGTAATACTAGAAACAAAGCTTTTTGTCGCTTTCTATGTCTGAAGCAGAAGCTGAAAGTTTCCAAAAAGTTTTAGTAAATACAAAAGATAAAAGTGTATATTTTATGTTTTATTTAAGAAGATATGGCATTGAACCCTGGCCAGTCTGGCTCAGTTGGCTGAGTGTTGTCCCATGCACAAAAAAGTGGGCAGTTCCATTCCTGGTCAGGGCATATGACAGAATTATGGGTTAGATCCTCAGTAGGGGACAGCCAATATTTCTCTCTCTCATTCTCCCTTCCTCTCTCTAAAATCAATAAAAATGTTAAAAAAAATAAGAATATATTACATTGAAAAAATTAAATGATCTCAGAAAGCTTTAAAAGCAAATGTAAATTGCTGATTATAAATAAAACTAGAGGCCCGGTGCACAAAAGTTTGTGCACTCAGAGGGTCCCTCAGACTGGCCTGTGCTCTCTCGCAGTCTGGGAACCCTCAGAGGATGTCCACGTGCTGGCTTAGGCCTGCTCCCCAGGGGATCAGGCCTAAGCTGGCAGTCAGATATACCTCTGGCAACCCTGGAGCCCTTAGGGGATGTCCATTTGCCAGCAGGGAGCAGGCCTAAGCTTCAATTGGACATCCTTAGAGCTGCTGAGGAGGCAGGAGAGGCTCCCATCACCT